>VZRU01012790.1:134177-192710 GCA_013398155.1 Pedionomus torquatus
TCATTAAAGTAGTTTAGTTTGTTCTAAACTCTTGAATCTCTTTAACTCCTTCCTCTCCTCTCTGACCAAAAAGGGGGGAGGGGGGGACATCTGTCACTCAGGTTTTGGTAAATTTGGCTGAAACCACGACAGTATCCTCTTTCCACCTTTACACGCTTTCAGCAAGGCTAACTCAATCTGTTTTCTGGATTTCAGAGCAAGCTTATATATACAAGGCTCACAAGGTGACACACTTATTCTACTCTAATGTCCATTCTTCCTGAACAAGCAGCATCCTTTTCATAACTGGAAGTTAGCGTTCCAGTCATATGAGTGCTTCAACCATGCCTTTATTGTTTCAGTGAAGCTGTAATCATGATCCTATATTAAAATGCCCAGTTAGAATATAGAGAATGTTTTTTAAATTCTGATTTCATCACGCTTCTTTCATTACTATGCCAACGTCTAAGTCTAATGCATTATGCTCTTTTTTCTTCTGTGGTATTGTGAGAAATAGCCTTAGCCTCCCTAGTTTTAAGGTCATCCTCAAGTTTGCTGTGCTGTATGTATGAGCACATACTAACCACATCGGTTTTACTCCCTGCACATTGTCCTCATCCTGAAACATCATCATACAGGTAAGAAAGGTTTCTTTGTGAGGTTCAAACTTTATTTTTTGGGGGGAGGTATCCATAGGATACAACTCTGAAGTCTTTCAACCCACCATTTACTTATAGGAATCAGGAGTATGGACTCTTTCTCTAAACTAAAAGCAGCTGCTTTGAAAATAGATTTGTCTCAGCTCAAGAATGAGGTTTTAATAATAGGGATGAGTTGAGGACATAAATGCACCATGAGGAGTAAGGGAACATGAGGGGGGAAAGTGCTTGTCTTACTAAGCAGAATTTAACCTATTTCCTTCAAGCTAGAAAGACATACAGCTCTTTCAAGTCCTTAAGTGGGAAGGAGATATTACATGCCATGCCAGCAGGAATGCTCACTTCATCTACATGCAAGAGTTTTTCCTAACCTTGGTGACCACACAGCCCAGACCCAAAGTTCTCAGCAATAACACAAATGGAAGGAATTGTCAGTCGTGGAAATGCTTCAACACATTCTGTGTTGCCCAGAAATGTAAGAGACCATCTGGAATTAGTGCTGAATATTTTTGTTAATGACCTTGTGATAGAATATTGAGAATGTTTATTAAATGTACAGATGACACCAGGAAGGGATTGCTTGTGAGTCTGATAGAGGACATGATTAGAATTCAAAATGATCTTGCCAAACTGGATGAATGTTCTGAACAAAAAAAAAAAAGAGGATGCAATTCAATGGAGACATGCACAACACCTTCACTTAGGCAGGAATAATCATCAGCATAAGCCCATAATTAGGAACAATTCTTAGAAAGTTTGCAGAAAAGAACACAGAAGAACTCTGATGGATCACAGAAGGTGGTGTCAGATGAGCCAATTGTGTCATACTTTTGTGAAAATGTCAACTATTATCCTGGGATACATGAGTGGGAATAGATTTTGGGTGATACTTTCTACTCAGCTCGGGGGAATACATAGCCCAATTTTGTGCACTGCACTTTGGAAAAGATAAGGGGTGTTTGGAGGAAGGCAGGGCAGGATAGGGCATAATGGGGAAGAAGATTGGAAAAACAGAAATTGAAGAAGTTTGCATGGACACTATTTAACAGTGGAAGAGGGGTGAAATAAACTTCAGGTGGATAAAGTTTCTATAGAGAAGAAGGAAATGACCTATTCTCCCAGACATAAAAGACATAAATCTAAAAAAATCTAAAAGACATAAATCCAGCAGGAAAGACATTACTAGGAAAACTTTCCTGATGGTTAGAAGAGTGGTACACTGTAGGGGGAAAAAAAATTCCACCCTGGAAAGCCTTTAGACTTGCATAGCATCATAGGATTGTTAGAGTTGGAAGGGATTTAAAGATCATGTAGTTACAACCCCGGTGCCATGGGCAGGTTGCATCTTTGTTAAAGGTGAATTGCAGGCACAGACAGCATTGGGCAACCTCTCCAAAAGATTGAATGTACAGGTGAATATACAAATCTGGCCTATGAACCACAGAGCCAATATTTTAAACAAAGAAGCTTAAGAGAATTATGCACTTGCATCCTGTCTTGAATCTAAGCAACCTATAGGCATGCCTCTTCTTGAAAAAACCCAGACATTGTTCCTACGTGCTCAAAATGTGTATTCCCACTGCACCAGGAGGCTGTTGTTCTCTGTCACTTGGGGATGTTCGACCATGTCTTGCTTGACAGCTCCTGAATTCCTTCAGGAATGCCTGGGTGGAAGACACCTGCTGGGCTGCAGCTGACTGGGGAAGACCACACTCTTTCCCCTCTCTCCCCGAGATGCTGATGTGAGCAAGGAGCAGGGCAGGTGTGAGACACAGGGAGGGCAGCATATCAGCACCTGCTTCCACCTGTGTATACACACGGTCTCCTCATTTCACCCTCTTGGCATCTCCCTGTCACCAGGTGGACTGAACAAGCAAAAGGTCAGCATAAGGTGCAGAGGAGTGTGTCCCCTGTTGCCAAAGGACCATATTTTCCTACATCTTATCCAGCAGGGAAGGCAAAGAGGATGGGTAACACTACCCTGCTGGCCCTGTACACTGCAGGAAAGGTCATGGTCTTTTGTGTTCTTGGGAGACAAGGAAGCAAACAGTAGCCTGATTGCCTTTAATTAGGTAAAGAAATGGATTTAGTGCACTGGTGATGCAGACATGGTGCCTTCCCAAAGGGAGTTTAGATTTGCCTTTATTTTGTTTATTTAAAGTTATCACCTCTGCATTGATTCTGTTTGGCTTTCAATGATGTTCCAAGTAAGTAATTCTAAACTCCTATGATTCACATGATCCCTGACTAATGGTACCCACAATGGAAAATTCTAGGAGTTTTGTGATGAAAACCATATTTAGTGTTAGTAGTATCCATATATAGTAGAGACTGACGAGAATAAAGCAACAAAAAGCAATACGCTGGTAAAGATAGGAAATGACGCCTCTAGAGTGAGACTTTTTCATATGACATTTAAAGGACATGCTAGAAATATTTTGGTGGGCGATCAAATACCACTGTTCTCCACATTTAGGTTTGATGTTTGATCTTTCTTCTTGGCCAGGTTCTAGAGAGAAAAACCACACACACACAAAACATCTTCTGTTCATCTCTCAGTTTTGTACTTAGGCTCCTCCTCCCTCCCACCACCCCCCCCAGTGCCAGCCCCCAGGTTCCACATCACCATGGGGTTATTAATCAGTTGTGATATCCACATGACCTCCAGTTTCAGCTCTCTTTGGTCCCTCTACTCCACTAGCTGAACTATTTCTAATTGGCTAATCAGCTTATCCGGTTTGGCCCTTGAAGCAAACCAGGTCTAGACATGATCTATTCCTGGGAGGCCCCTGGGTTCAAGGGGCCAATCTCACACCCTGTCCATCACTATTGTCAGCACGGTACCCTATCTCAAAGACATGCCAATGAACATTAGTGAGAGATTAAAATGACAGCCTTGGTTTTCTTACATGCCTTTTAATCATCGTAACATGCAGTCTAATGTTTCACTCTGTCTTCCTTTCCCTGCAAGAGCATGTTCTCAAGGAAGAAACCAGGAGGGACGAGAGCGGGTCAAGGAACACAGCAGGGTGAAAGCAGTGGAAAGGAATTAAAATGGAGGGTGGGGGAGGAGGAGGAGGCAAGAGACAAAAACCAAGTCAGAGTCTGGCAGCCAGACGCAGAGCAACAAGGCTAGGATTTCAGTTCTTTCATGTGGCTCCAGCAGACTGGCATCTTATAGGTACCACTCACTGCCACACCAGTATGCCACCAACATGTGCCAACTCTGGTGCCTACAGCGGGCTGCCCAACATCCATAGCCACACACCTCAGAGGTGATTTTCACAAACGCTGCACATCTCGACTTGTCCCGGGAAGAGATGGGAGGGTTGGCTACTCTGGAAACCAAGCTGTCTTTGCTGAAGCGCCTGCATGTGGATTTAGTAGCTGACTTTTAGACCTTTGGGTTTCTAAAAACATCTTAACCTGGCCACTTAGCTGTGACTTTATGCAATCATTGGCCACTTAGACAAATGACAGTCAGAGGGCTCCACACAACAGGATTGTGTCTGAATTCCTTCTTGGTCTCTCCAGCAGTGAATAGTTGGTGGCTCTTCTTAAACAAAGCCCCATTCTCTGCAAAGATGTGTCAGTGTAAAAGGTGGATACTCCTGTATGAATTTCGGCTACACAGACAGGCATAAAGAAGGTTTCCCTGTGCCCCAGTTGGAGAGGTCTGTGGCTGTGATAACAGCATGCACAACCCAAGTTAATGACCTCACTTGTCCAAAACTTCCTTGTGCTCGGCCAGCTCTGAATGCAGACAGAGCAAGTTCACACCTGCCTGCAAAATACCATATGGACATCATCTGTAACAAACTTGCTCAGATGGTTCGTTTCTAAGGGGCATTCAAACTTTTCCTAGATGTATGTGTATTTTTTTCCTCTCACAGTCATGCTTTTACTGAAAATTTTAGCAACGTAATATCGATTCCTTAGCTTTTCAACTCCTTGGTCCAAAACTATTTGGCTGGTGGGATGTGTGAATTCCTTTAGCCAACCAGTGGAGCATGTAATTAGCTCTATATGCACGAATGAATTACGCATATGTTTTGCTATGTGGCTTCAGCTGGTAACTAAGCATGAGAAGTTTCCAGGCAGAAAAGGAAACTGGTGAGAAAGTTAGGAAAGGCTGAGAAGTGGGCACTGCACAGGATGTCTCTGGTTTTCCTTGCTCCCTTTCTGCTATGTAGCTGCTTATGCCTGCATCCTCATTTTTGTGCTGTGCTTTCCGTGGGATACATGTTCCCCCGTGGATGCTGGGAGCATCCTGCAGGATGTGGGGCTTTGTTTAAGAAGAGCCACCAACTATTCACTGCTGGAGAGACCAAGAAAGAATTCAGACACAGTGCCTCATGTTCTGCTTTCACACAGCACTGAGTTTGGGTGACAATTCATGCGCTGGGAAGGATTAAGTTTGCCCAGTTGTAGAGGTTAGTACGAGTCCTGCTCACCCATCCCAGCCTGCCTAAGATGGAAGCCAAGCCTTGCGATCATCAGCCTTGCAAGGCTGGTTTATGACGTTACTATCCCTTGGTTGAGACAGGGATCTGTGCTTCTGTCCCTGAGAATGTTACAAACCACAGTCAAATGGATTTGCTTGAACTGCTTCACAGTCCAGCTACATCATGTGCTTGCAGCCAGAGTTTCCTGTGAGGGCAGCTGTCTTACTGAACCTTTGCACCGCTTTGCTCCTTTTTGTCGTCTGTTTAGCATTTCTCTAAGGGTGCGAGTCCTAAAGCAGGTCAGAGTTGAGGGGAGTTTCATATTTGGCAGTCTTTTCTCAGTCTCTTTAAGACTGCAGAAATCAGCTCATGTTGACTTGGCCTTCTCTGAACAAGGGGAATGTAACCCTGCTGGTAGTGCCATAATATTATTTATATAGCAAGTTAAAGTACAGAGTTCAGACTTTCTTTACTTTTTTTTTTTTTTTTTTTTTTTTTACATTTCTGGGTGGAAAAAAATGATTAGAATGTTTTGCATAAGCAGAATTTACCCTGTCCATTTCAATACT
Organism: Pedionomus torquatus; assembly: GCA_013398155.1. Taxonomy (NCBI): domain Eukaryota; kingdom Metazoa; phylum Chordata; class Aves; order Charadriiformes; family Pedionomidae; genus Pedionomus; species Pedionomus torquatus. Next base: position 139,830 of record VZRU01012790.1, read on the forward strand.
CATTTTTTGTAATGCACCCTGGCATGTCACAGCTATTATTTTTTATCCATCCTGCTCTTTAAAACAATACCATGCCCATATGGAGTAGAATGGATAGAAAGTAATATCTTCACAGAGAGGATCTTTTAGCAGACTGTAAGATCTCACTTGATTTCATGGTGAGAGAAAACCAGAAGTGACTCAATGGAAATGCTGTGGTCTTTCACCAGTGGTTCATACTGAACTCCTGCATCCAAGGCCCAAACCAATGCTGCCTGAAGTCAGCAGAAGTCTTTGCCCCATCTCTCTGGTCCTTAGGCGTCCAAAGGAAAGCTATCCAGTTAGGCGGCACAGTCATCGTCTCTCCCTCTGGCCTCCCTCTGATATTGCAGACAAGGCCACACATTTTGCAGACGGGGAAAGGCCGAACAGCAAGCATTTCAGTCTCTTACAGATGTGGCTAAATTATCTTAATGTATTTAAACAAAGTGCAATGTCAAAGTAGCATAAATACCATATTTCAGCAAAATGACTGCTTCTCCAGTGATCTGCTTGCCGATGCCAAATGAAATATTTCTCACTGTTTATTCACAAAATTCTTTCTTGCCCACTGAATTTTCATATTGCTAGGCTGGGCCAAATAATCCGTTTCCTTTTAAAATAGAAAAACCATTAGCGCATTCCAGTAGGCTTTTCATGTTAGCAAACCTTGGGAGTGCAACGTGCAAACGTAGCCTTTTTTTTTTTTTTTTTAATTATTGCTGATTGGAGCCTACCTGTGGGGGAACTCTGAAAGGCACACAAACAGCCAACCGTGCACGCCAAGACGTTTCCAGAGCAGCTAAAGGAGGAAACTTGAAATGTATGGTAGCCATTTGGTATATTAGTGGCATTTCTCGCCTTTTTAAACAGGATGCCCTTTGTGTTAAGAAACACACATGCACCACTTCAGAGATTAACAGGCAATTTCTTGGTAGTACTTGTGGATATTTCAGTTGTCCATTAGGATGTTACAAGACTAGAAGAGAAAATTCTGATCAGCTTTAATTGAATGGTAATCTCTTCTCCTTAAAGTAACCTGGGTTTCTTGGGAAACTTATAAGCCTCCCCAAATGTCAGAACAAGGAGTAAAAAAACATGACAGAAGCCCCCCAAAGCATAAATCCTCCTCCATTAGTTAAGTTTCTTCTGTGAATGAATTAGATTTAAAAAAAAAATCATATTGCTAAGTATTTTATCAAAGCAAACATTTAATCACAGTGAAAGGAAGAGATCCTGGTCCCCTTCTGGAATGGGATAGAGACTGCCAAGATGTGTTTTAATTTCTTAAGAAAACAAACTATGTCAAACACTGGGTTTTAAGCAAACAGATGCTCATTTATCACTCGTTTTGCCTGTGCATGCACTTGGGATGGAAATGACCATATGGCCAATACCTTAAAAATTAATTCAATGTGCCCTGCCTCTCATGTGCAATGCATTCTTTTAATGGTGCTTTTCTTCTTTTTTTACAGCATTGGACAATGGAAACAGAACACTGCTTTCATGGAAGCTCAGTTCATTGCAAAGGCAATCTATGACCAATGCTGTATGCTACCAGCAGATTTTGGATACTTTGCAAAGGTTGTGCTTTCACAGCCTCACTTCTTTTAGAGATTATCTCAAAAAAAAAAAAAAAAAAAGTTTTGCTACTGTTTTAACCCTGCCCTTGCTATGGACTTCCCAGTTGGGCCCATAAACCATGTGAGAGGGCCCACAATAAGTGGTCTGCAGCTGCTCCAGAGCTGAGGTCTGGTGTTTGGCCTGACAGAGATGCTGAGATGCCCAGGGATGACAACAGTTCATTCACTGCTCCCAAAACAGCTTGAGGTGGGAGGCTGGGAGGGTCCACCAGCAGGACTGGGTCTGTCTGTGCTCACCAGTGAGAGAAGAGTCTCTGGCCTGTAAGTCTGCTGCCAAAGGAGAGCATGATTGATTTGCTGTGATAGACCTGGGCATTTTCTGTCTCAAGTGAAAATAAAGGGGATGTGTCTCATATCCTTTTCTTCTCCCAGCATTGCTTCCAGCTTCCATTGAGTATGGACAATTCCTTGCCAAGTGTTGTGGGTATTCCTCATATACCACAAAATAGCTAAAGCTTGCTGAAGAAGAAAAATGTGAGCGAGCAGGATAGAGTAGCTTTACAAGCCCAAATTCTCCTAATTTGTAGGTATAATTGCCATAGTCCCTGGAGATTTACATGGTAAAAGCCACTTTGATTTCAGAGTGGTTGTTTAAGAGGAAAATTAATGCAAGTGCAAGGATGACCCTGGGTCCTAATGCAGAAAAATGACACATCCAGTTGAACCCAACCAGTGGCTACACGTGTCACTGGAGACTGTAGCTTTCACCTTCCTCTTAAAGACTCAGGTTGCAGTGAATAACCCAAAATGTAGCTCAGTGACATCCTTTATAGATACCCACCTTGTCTTAACTGGGACTGCTCCGCTTTACAGGGCTGTTTCCCTAGTCAGCAGAGTATAAGCTTGTTTACTTGTTGGTATCATCCTTGTTGTGCCCCCTCTGCTGCCTTGTTTCTCTGCTTCCCTTCTGCTAGTGATCGCAACTTACCTACTCGTTGACAAAGAGCTGCCCTAAAGCTCTACAAGAAAGAAGTGGCACTGGCAGGCATAAGGGATGAACATTGTCAGTGTGGTGTGCTGTGTATCATTGCAGTGACTGACATCTTTGACACTTCATAAAGCCGTGCTTGAAACTGTAGCATCCCCAAAAGGATCCCTTGCTGACCCGTGCTGGTGTCAACAGCAACAGCAGAAGCACATAAAGTCTGCATACACAGTTAGCAGTTGTGATACTGTATATTATTAGATCCCACAGTAGTAGTTAAATATAAGTACTGTGCACCCTGCACGTGACACAGCTGGTCACCTCGGCTTGGGCCCAGGGTTAAGGGCAGCAGAGATGATAGCAATAAGAAAGGAACAGTGGCTGTGTTTCATCTCTCCCCTTGCCTTCTTCCAGAGGAGGTGAGGCTCAGTTTCTGCAGATACAGGTCTGAAGAAATACTTGCCATCTGGAAAACTCTCAGCCTATCTGAGAAGTAACCAGACACTTGACTTCTAAACAGCATTGAACCCCTGCCCCACGGCTGCCCATGAGGAAATTGGTCATAATACTAGGGAACGGGGGAATAAACTACTTCGGTTGGAAGGGACCTACAATGATAATCTAGTCCAACTGCCTGACCATTCAGGGTTGACCAAGTTAAAGCATGGTATTAAGGGCATTGTCCAAATGCTTCTTAAACAGCATCAACCACTTTTCTAGGAAGCCTGTTCCAATGTATGATGACCCTTTTGTTAAAGAAATGCTTCCTAATGTCCAATATAAACTTCTGTTGGCACAGCTTTGAACCATTCCCATGCGTCCTACCACTGGATACCAGGGAGAAGAGCTCAGAGCCTCCCTTTCCACTTCCCCACTTCAGGAAGTTGTAGAGAGCAATGAGGTCACCCCTCAGCCTCCTTTTCTCCAACATCTTCATAGGACATTCCTTCCAGCCCTTTCACCAGATTTGTTGCCCTCCTCTGGACACTTCCAAGGACCCTCACATCCTTCTTAAAATGCAGGGCCCAGAACTGCACACAGTATTCAAGGTGAGTCCACACCAATGCTGAATACAGTGGGATAACCCCATCTTTTGCTGGCTGGTTACGCTGTGTTTGCTGCAGGATGTAGTTTGCCTTCTTGGCTACCAGGGCATACCGCTGACTCCCACTGAGCACCAGCACCACCAGACCTCTTTCTGCAGGGCTGCTCTCCAGCCCCTCTGCTCCCAGTCTATACTTGTGCCCAGCAGTACTCCATCTCAGGTGCAGAATCTGGAATTTCAACTCATTAAATTTAGTCTCATTAATCACAGACCAATGTTCCAATCTATCTGAATCCCTGTGCAAGGCCTCTTGTCCCTGAAGAGAGGCAAAAGCACCTCCCAGTTCACCATCACTGAACTTGCTAAAGGTGCATTAAATTCTTGCATATTGGTCTTAACAGCATCCTCTGCAAATAAAGGCATAGTTTTACTTGTTATCTTACTCTGTTTTTCTTCTTTCTTTTTTTTTTTCCCTCCACTTTTTTTTAGTGTGTTTTACATTTCATTAACAGATTCATTTAGGTGTGGCCACATGTAACATCTCAACGAATGCCTTTTGAACTGCAACTTTCTCTAAGGAAATTGGTTTTGTGCTTTGAATTATCTGCAAATCATATTCATATGTCTGAGTTTTTGCTTTTTATTTTGTGGTGATATCATCTTAGTGTTAGCACTCAGGAAGGTTAGCAGATTGATAGGGATGGAAAGTGAAGCCCATCATTAGAAACACAGGCTGTGTTTGGTGCTGAAGGTTAAGAAACCTTTCCTAATGCCTTCAGCTGTGTCTTCCCTCGCTTTCTGTGATAGCTACTCTGTCGACTAACTGCCTACTCTATTGCTCAGAAAGGGCTTGATTTTTCAGCAGAGGGGACATAGAACTATGGAACAGAGGCTGGAGATGTCAAAACTGACAACTCAAGCTCACCAATACCCATAGAAGGAAATCACACAAAGACGATACTAGCCAGGACTTGGATCTTGCCCTCACAGGCAATGTGGGTCCTAGCAGGCTGAGCCATGTCATGCTGTGAATACTCTAGCCCAATACTGAGTCACTGTAGCCCAGCAGCAAGCCACAGGCAAAGATTCAACATGAGGATTCAGAGAAGACTCAGGAGTAGAACCTAGCTCACCCATCAATTTGTCAGAGTTTGGCTATCTTCTGCTGTCATACCTGGGAGTATTTCCTCAGGAAATTTTATTTTTTCTTTATCTCATAATTTGGTGTTTGTTTGTTTAAGATTTCTGAAACACAGTCCAAGCAGGTTCAACCTTGTGACTTGTGGCTGACTGAATGCTGCTTTGCAAACAAATATGCCATGACCACAAACTGAAAACAGTGGGCTTCAGTCCTAGGGAGATCTCCTTTTGCTCTCCCTGCAAGCCTCCTGGCTTGCCTAGTGGAGTCCATGTCTGCACACATCCAAAGTCCTCTTCAGGAGAGACAAGCTGACCTTTCATCTGGACACCACAGCTGACTACTGCCAGCCTTTCGCAGATGTAACATCATGCTGCGACATGAGCAATCCCCCGTCCCGCGGTTCAGTGAAAAGGCAAACATGAACTGTGGGGGAAGGATTTTACTATAATGTTTTGGTTGTCCTTTCTGGCAGCTGGTGGCATTCCCACCATGTCCCCTTGAAAGTCCCGATCACTCTTGCCTGACTCCGTCTGTGTTGATAATTCAGTGCAGGAGCGGTGCCTGTTATCTCAGTCTCCTCCTCCAGAGCTGGCTGCATTTGGCTCATGCTACAGTGGGCACCTGCCTCTGCCTCCTGTCCTGTCTTGCGGGGAGGGCACGGTTGGATGTTTCCGCTAATTGAGGAGCGCAATCAGCTTCCCAGGTCATGCTCCGTTGCCTGCACCTTTTCTGTGGTTGTATTTCAGTTATGCCATCTCTGGGTACAGCCCATGATGTTTGCAAAGCCTGAAGTCTCCCTCTGCTTTAGGACTGTCTCCAGCCACAATAAGCCAGGCAAATTGCCTGTCAGCTTGCCACATAGATCAGGGCTGGTCTTCTTCAGCGATCTTCCTTCTGAGACCTTCTGTGCAATGCTGCCCTAGTGCTGACCTCTGCTGCCATCAGTCCACCTGCTCAGGAAGGCCCACGGACCTTCCTAGCTGCACTGCAGTGACATGAAGTCTCCTGTGGTATTGTCCTCACTACTGCAGTTTTAAACTGTCCCCACTCCTGAATGTATCTGTTTTTTTTAGAGGAAATTCCTGTCTTAGAAGCCATACTTACCTCATTTTCCCCTCTGAAAATACAACCCAGCAACAATTCCCAGCCTCTCAAGAAGGGATAGGGGTGAATGCCTCCCTGCACATATGACCTGTTGATGCTGTGCACGGGACCCTGTGTGCACCCCCTGACTTGCAGTTGTCTTGGAGCTGCAGCAGCCATGGTGGGGGACTGGGTTTGAGTCAATTACTTCAAAAGTATGTTTTACCCCCTGAGGATATTAACTCCTTGACAAATCAACAGAGGTAAAGATGCTCCCTGTGCACTTTGGCTTCACAAGGCTACAGTCATGTATGTCACTGTTCATGGAAGAGATGATGACACCTGTTTTATGTACATACATTTATTTATTTCTAATAAACTATGTAAATGCATATGTGCTCAATATAAGTGAATAACTATTATTCACACCTTAATCGGCCTGTTTTTCAGAAGTCCTCTAGCATATATAACATTGACTTCTCAGTGGGGGAGTGCAAATCGTCAGCCCCAGAAGGCTCATAAACTAAATTCTTTAGGCAGCCCAGAACTCCTTTGCTCTACTGTCCACCCTGATAGTAAGTGTTGATGGTCCTGTGAAAGGGTTATGCAGGGTCTCCTTGCTCCCAGATGATTAATTTTCTCACCTGGAAGAGGGAGGCTTGGGGGTAAATATCTGGGGGATTTACAGTTTCTGGGCTGAAAGAGAACTTGATGGTGTCTTGCTTCACACAGTTTGATGGTTTGGGAAGTTTGTCTTTGCACAGACTACAGACTCTGATTAATGTGATGTTGTTGCTATGGTCATTGCCCTATCATGCAATGTTTTTGGTTTCTGCCTTTGCTGACAAGGCCTTTAGCACCAGTCTAAGGGCAACGAGTAATAACAGAGATGAACAGAGTCATAATGACCGTCCTCTGAGCAAACAATTGATATGCTAATGACGTTGGTGGGAACGCAGCTCATATCTACAAAGAGACGGACTAGAGAATGGAAATAGGACAGGGCAAAGAACAGAGGGGATTAAAAAAAAATGATTTGAAGAAGACTCTTGTGGGATTTTTCCAAGGACCTAATATAAGCTTTGTGGAGGAAAGGGAACAATCTGGCGTGATTTTCGAACTATGAGCAAGTCTGGTTTTATTAGCTGAGCTAGTCAAGGAGCTGACTCAAACTCACTATTACCCAAGCATAGAAAGGACATTGAAGGAAAGAAATCCATGCAGAGTTTGTTATTTATTTATTTATTTTATCTTCTGTGCACTTCTGGTACTGAGTAAAGAGCTAAGTTGTTCCTGAATCCAATCTCAACCCCAAGGCAGGTTACCTTTTCAAACTATCAGTCACATGCTCTGAAAGCTTATAAAGGAGCACCAGATCACCCAGCTACCTGTGGTCCTGAGGAATGGGGTACTTTGAAAGTGGTGGCTGGAAAACAAAGCAGTTGTATTTGAGGCTCCAACTCTACTCAGAACAGAAACCACTCCTAGTCTCCTAGACATATATAGAAACAGGTCATGGAGAAAAGGGAGCTGTGGTCTACAAATGTAGATGCACAGGGTCAACAAATGCACGGATTGGGGCCCTGGGAATAGTTATGTGGATGCCTAGAGAGATCTCTAGCCAAGTCACAAGCAGTAACATTTCACACAATCATTCGTTTTTAATTTGCCCTCACAAATAATCTGTGATTGAACCCTCCATATTTTTTAGAAAAAATCCATTGTTGACTAAAGACTTCAAATAATGGGAAATCTGGAAGTCTCATGAGAATCTACTCCAGTACTGACACCTTCACACTTAAAGGCTTATTTCTGCTCATAATTTTTCGCACTTCAACTTCCACATTTCAGAGTAAAGAACCTCTCTTTCTAGATACTCTCTTGTGCAGACACTTTTTAAACCCAATCAAGTTGTCTCTAAGCTGTCTCTTTGATCAGCTAAATAGATAGAGTTCCTTAAATCTCTCTCTGCAGGGTGCAGTTTTCTCACCAAGAACTATTTTCATACAATCTAGGATCTGAGCTGAACAAAGCTGAGGGAGGAACTTTGGCCAGACTGTTTTCAGAAAAGACTTAGTAGATGGACTTTGTTATCTGGTTACATTTGGTGTTAATAAAAACTTGATTATACAGTGATAAATTCTGCAGTTTTTATTGTTTTGCAATGACAAAAACTTGACTCATCCATTGCACTTCTCTGTGAGTTTCTTCCCTTTGAAATGATTATAACAAGCATGATTATATTACATCAATATAAATCAACGGTGATGTCCTGTCCTGGTTACAATATATTGAGGCTTTATTCACAACATCATGAGTTTCTTTTTAGGCATTTTCAAAAGTATAAATCTCCCTTTCAGGGTTCTCAGTAGCAAAATTAGCATTTGCTTTTTGTCCCTGTGCTCACAATTTTTTCATGGTTGTCAGTCCAAGTATTTGGCCTTCAGAGCTGTCTGACGGGAAGCATAAATCAGGTATATAAAATGCAGTACAAATATATAAAATGTGGATTCACTTGTGTGCAAGAAAAAAATTCCTTTTTGCAGATTTAAAAGCAGATATGAATCTCTGTGAATCTTGGTGTGGTCGCTGCTTTTTCACTTCAGAAAACTTTACAGCATTACGTTACTACAGTGAGAAAATCGTTATTGGTCAGCTAAAGGCCAGTAAATTATAATGTGCTACTGCGTCTCCCATAGAAGAGTCATGATCTCAGGATGGAAAAGTTCACTGGTGTATATTATTACTGGAACATGTCCTCTAAGAACAAGGGCAGAAGCTCGTAATGGATATGGTGCCGGCACAATGGCACATGAGCCACTCTGCTGTCCACATGCCTCGGCACCACTTCTCCTCCCATGGAAAGGTCAATGACAGAGAGGCAAGAGGATTTATGTACCCACCACCTTACTAAGAAATGCTTTTAGCTAGGTTGGGCCTGGGCTGTAAACAGCCCCACTTATTTCAGCTAAATGTTATTAAGGTCATAAAATGTCTCGAGATTCATGCAAACATCATGCCAACTTGGCTGCAACCCAGGTGCGTCTGCTGTGAGAGCCTCCTGAGAACAGTTGGGGAGCTGCGGGGGAACATGATGGCAGGTGGCATGCTGAGTCAGAGCCTGAAAGGGATTTCTTTGGGAGGTTTTGTGTCCGGTTTCAGTGGTCCAGCTTTCTGTGGCACGAAAACACTGCAAAAAGAAAGCGCGCAAAGAAGGTCATATGGCCTCTTGAGTCCTTCTGTGTCTGTGAGTGACATCTTTGAGTCAATGGCTGGGACATCCTGGTATTTGGGATCATCAGAAAGTGCAGGTGTGTGGCTTTGGAAAACAACAGGGGCTGTGGCATTGCATCTCAGAGATCAGGATGGGGGTGTTTCACAGTATGGCTGGCTTCCATGTTCCCACATCCAAGATTTGCCCAGTAATCTTCAGAAATTATTTATATTATTGTGCAGGCTTTCATTTGAGGGCGGTGGCCTTTCATGCTCAGGATGGTATGGCTGGTTCCCCTCCCTCCACAAAAGCGTGGGCTGCCCCATTTAACCAGCTGCAGGGCTTGGCACTCATCCTCCTTTCGCCCTTCCAGTGGCAAGGTGTGGGTGCAGGGGGATGCTCAGCAGTGGAGCCCAGAAGCTGGGGCAGCAGCCTGGGGACAGGTCAGGGATGGCTGGCTGGCTGGCTGGCTGGCTGGCTGGCTGGCTGGATGGATGGATGGATGGATGGATGGATGGATGGATGGATGGCAGGGGGTGGCAGGGTGGGCAGCCCCCTGCGAAGCATGCAGGCAATGCCAGGTGGGATGGAGCCAGAGGTGGGAGGGATGCTGGAGCCAGGAGTGCCAGGGAACCCCTGTGTACCCCCAGGGATGTCAGATCTGACCAGCGTATCCTGGAGCACAGCAGGAGATGGGACGCCCTCCCAGGTCCACAAAGGGGCTGTGCACTAGTGACTGGAGTGTAATCAGGCTACGGCAGCCCGATGGTGTTGGTGACATGATGACATGCTTCCAGTTCCAGGGGACATCTTCCCAAAAGAAGGGATTTTATATGCTAATCCCTCCTTCCCCCATCAGCCAGGCCTGCGGCTGCCGAGCTGCCAAGTCCCCAGCCAGAGTAACCTCTGGTGTGCTGATAAGAGGAGATAAAAGCCACCTTCCCCAGCCTCCCCTGGCTGCGGTGGGCTGCCGCCAGAGCCCCTCACAGCCAGCCCCACAGCAGATGCTGCTGCCCTCTCTAGGAGGATGATGCAGTCACCCCCTGAGAATGATGGCCAGCCCACCCACTTCACTTCACAGACTGCCACTGCTGGGGCAGTTTGTGAAGAGAAACTGGGCACACTGGTGACAGACAAGGCTCTTCTCCAGGGGATTATCACCACCTGAAGTACAGGCAGCTCTCTGCTCCAAAGCTCAGTGAACTGAAGAGGATGTGCTCTCCCCCATGGTGGTCTCTGAAGTTACCTATGCACTGCCTATTGTTGGCACAATATATTGCACTGGTAAGAACAGCCTCAGAGTTTGCTCAACCATGTCACAAAAGCAGCTGGGAATAGCTGGAGTAAACCATGGGTCTAGTTACGGACCTTTGTCCAAGTTCTCTGCAAAAAGGATCATGCGAGCAGTAATACACAGCTCTACTGTTGATATGCTTGCCCCATGGGGAATTTGCTAGTGACCAAAGAGTCAGGCATATGAGCTCCTCTGCTTTACTGGAAAAGACCTGAAATACAGTCAAGTTTGAGACCTCTGGTGTTTTAATTGGTTTTGCTGTCATATCTTTAGAGGTAACTCGTTCAAATTATATGGCACCAACCAAGCAGCATCCTCCTAAACAGAAAAATCTTATTGCAGCAAAGTGTTCTTTGACTAACTCCACACACAGTTTTGTGTCTCCTTCAGAAGGCTATTTTAAGAGAATGAGTTTGGTTTTGCAGACAAATCATGTCTGTTTAGTAGATCTGTACTCTAATCAGGTGAGGTAAATGCCCAGAGACTAGTTATGGGGGCCGTATAAATACCTCCATAGATAGAGGCATGGAGAGATAAAATGCAAAGATATTTATTATTTTATGAGGCTCATTCCTTTCTGTATGTTTTGAGGAGACATGCTTCATTGAAAGTCAGCAAAGTATCTTTGATGTAGGGAAAAATCTATTAGTTTTGATAGGTTTGATCTTTCCCAAAATAACCGCACATTGAAGTATTGTCTGTGGTGCTGGTGACCTTTAATGACGCATTAGTGCGTCTCAAGTAGCCATACATGGCTGTGATACAGCAAGGGCTCTATGTGGCTTATGGAGTCCCATAACACCGGAGCTTTCCGAAAGTATTAAGTGTCCACCACAGAGTCAAGGCACTGTGTAAACTCTCTGTGTTTCATATCCAAGTGCTTTCTGCCATTTAGCTTTTTGGTGATCGATCGATACCATTGCAAGTGCCAGCCGTATTTTCTGAGCTTACTGATTCTGGAGGATACGGCTGCCGATTTCAGAAGGCATACATAACTCAGCATTCGAGCCCTTTGGGCTGCTGAGACAGACAATGATGATACACAGAGCAGATGAGAATTGCATTTGCCAGGGCTGGCCTTGGGAGCGGGCAGCCAACCAAGGTTTCACTACCCCAGTGATGTCCTCAGGGCTGTAGGTGAGGGGGTAGCCCCAGTTGCTTATTTTAGGTGGTACACAGACAGTTGCTTTCAGAGGCAAGTAGACAGCTGTTGATCAGCGATCTGTCCTGCTTGCACACAGCTGTTTATGAATGGGAGAACGGGAGAACAAAAGGACCATGCTGAAAGCACCCATGAAGGAATGTGGCTGGCAAGGGAGCTGGCTGGGGGAGATCTGCAGTTCAGATGGACAGAAACGCTCCCTCTGACAGTCCTTTCTGCAAGAAGTGAGATGGAGGTGGCTAAACATCCGAACTCCTCTAAGCTGCTCGCTGGTGAAAATGTGCAGAGAAAATTTTTTCCTTCTTCTTGGACTTCTAATCTAAGTTTATGAAAAGATTTGGGGTGGGGGGGGGAATAGTACAATTTTTTAGTGTGGAGTTTTATACTCCAATTATAATTTCTTCCTCTGTAACCCTTTTGCCATTTCAGTATCATTAGTTACATTTAGTACTAGGGATTTCTCTAGGAATAGAAATGGTTAATGTGTTTTGAGGTTCTCACCTCTCAGTGGAGAACATGTCAGAAGGCCAGTAATTGAGGATGGGGCACATTGTGTTACAGGTTTATTTCAGTCAGGATCTTCACTCTCCTGCCTATTCTTGGATTAATGAAACTGTTGATTTTTTTCATTGTGTTTGTTTCAGTTGCTGATTGCTGTTAATGACTGCAAAGTCCCACCCTTTCTATTAACGGGTCAGTGCCCAAAACATGCCCACTGTTAGTCAGATCTGCATAGTTTAAACAGGTGCTCTTTCTAACACACGAGAAATATGAGCTGACTTTTTAAAGTCAAACTGTCCCTCTCACAGCTTAGGAGCAGGTCTCACTTTTGCGAATACTCTCAAGGACTATGAATTTAAGTTATGCAAATCCCAAACAACTTGTATTTGGGAGGTGGTCCATGGCTGACTCTGAAACAGCTGCTTTTGATGAATGCTCCACTAAATTCTCAGCTGATAAAGCTACCTGAATTTAAACTGGCTGGCAGGCAAAGAAATGGCTGTCTGCCATTGCCCAATGCAATATTTTAATGGATTTTTTTTCATTTCAGCCCTTTACCCTATGGCTGTATTTATAGCAGGAGAGGGGATTGTAGCACCCAGGGGCACTGTCTGGTGTGCTATGTGCCTTCTGCTGCTGTGGCAGGTGAGTGGCCATCCCACATGCCATCATGCTGAAGGTTGCAGGTGAAATGTGTTCAGCAAGCTCCAGCAATACAATGAGCAGTTGATCTTCACATCTTTTCACCACCAAGAGAAGGAGGGAGGTACAGCACTCAGGGAACTGGAGGAGGATGCGGGAGATCCAGCTTCCTCAGAAGGAGCCTGATGGCCTTGCTTGGAAACGGCTGAGAACACTACTCAAGCTAATGGGAAGAGTCCTGGGGGGATGACTTTGGGAGCTAAGGGCATAGAGCATGGGAGCAATACATAGCCATGGTTTGACATGCAACTCATCTCTGGCCAGAGTCAAAATCCATTACTGCGGTCCAAGATAAAACACATTTTGTATTTGCTTTTTTTACTCACACTGGTCAGGGAGAAACCACAGCCAGTGTTCCTGAAGCATCACCCTGAGAACTTCTCTGTGGTGGTGGTGTTATCTGGATTCTACCTAGATGGTGAGTGGAGGGACCACGTGCCCTGGAATGCCCAGAAGTGCTTTAGGTTACTTATGCCTTCCTGCCAAAAGTAGCGCAAAACTCCTCCAAAGAAAGAAGACCAATGCTCTGTCCTTTCACAGATGCCCCCAAATCAAGGTGCAGAGCTGTCTGCCCTGGTGCTTGGGCAGCTCGTGGAGAGGGAACAGGACTTTTGCCTTTTGTGGGAGATTGCATGTTGCCGCAGGCAGATCCAAGCTGAGTTACAGGGTGCTCTTTAGTTTAGGATAGTACAAGCTCCCCCCAGAATTGGAAGGGACAGGGTCTGTGCTCCTTTGGAGCATCTTTTCTCCTTTGTAGCCTGCAAGCTCCAGGATATGGGGCTGTAGGCAAGGCAGGGTGAGCAGGGGGTGGAGAAGAGACCAGTGGACTGTGGGTGGGGAACAGCATGCCCGAGAGCCTGCTCCCTTGTGCTCCCAGGCATGGCCTGCTGAAAAATGGCATGACCAGTCCTGCTGAGAAGCAAAATGCCACCAGGTAGAAGTGACCAGTGACTCCAGTGCACAGATTTATGGCAGCTGGCAGACCTGGCCTGGTCATGCCAGCTCAGGGTGACTCAGGCAAGAGGTCTCAGGCAAGCGGGCATTAGAGCAGGAGGTCTCTAATTCAGCCAGCAGACCCTTTACTAATAATTTGCCAGCTCACATCTGCTTGCAGGGCAGATGGGTGAGGGAAGCCAGGGTGACTCCTGAGGAGAAGGTGGGCAGCAGCAGGACAAAGTGTCGTACAGTGGCAGGCATGCAAGATCTGTGCTTGGGGATTAATGAGGGAGTGGGGCATTTTCCAGAATTCATATTCAGTATGCTTAGCTTAATCCGCTGCTTTGCTCCATTTCCTCTGAAGCGCCACATCCCACCAGATATGACGACTTTTCAGTGCCCTTTTTAGGGTGAGTTCTTTGTTTGTTTTGTGGAGTATTTTTCCAAAATACTGCAGCGGCAATGTAACACAGCCCAGCCCTGCGTACGTGCTGCCCCATTCTGGAAGATGGAAAACAAAAGCTAAAAGAGGATGGTTAACCTTTTCTAATTGTCGCAGCACAGGACTAGTTGCCAGGAGGAACTTGAGTGCTAATCCTGCTTTACTCACCATGTGACCTTTGGGTAAGTTACCTAATTACGTTGTCCTTCAGTCAGCGGAGCCTGTAAAGAGCAGGTGCTTCAGTGAAACCCAGGATTGCTGAGCCAACATGCGGCCTTAGGAAATAACCAGAGAAGAAAACGCACCACACTTTTTTAAAGGTGGTGTTAATACAGAAAATTAAACCATCCTGCAGTAAATTGAAGCCTGCCTTCTAATCTTTCAGTAGGACGCAGGATTGAGCCCAAACAATTTAGTTGCATGGAAGATCATTCTGGGCGACATTTTGTATTTGTGGAGGAGTGATATAGAGTCACCAGTCAAATTATAACTCAGTCAATTCTGTTGTGCTGGAATTAATTGCCTCCCGCTGGACATGTACGGATCCTGATTTTCCCTGGCCACCCTGTGCTGTTGTTCCCAGAAGTGCCCTCCGAATCCCACCGGCTGCCTTCTAGGAGGAGGTGGGATTACCCGCCTTTATCCTTATGTTTGCAAGGAGCTTTCAGGCTGAATTAAAAACACTCAGTGCAAAGAGTACTTGATTCCAAGCTTTTTCTTATTTAGTTTCTCCCTCTTTCTGCACGTCTTTTTTATTGACTCACTTTAGCCGTAGTTGAATCTCTTTTCTTCCTGAAATTATGCAGCATTAGATACATAAACACTTCTCCTTTTAACCAGATTCTTCATGCTGATGTGAAATAAAAAGATAGGAACAACCATCCCCAGAGATCATCCTCTCTCTGGTGAAAGATCTTTCACTCTGCATTGGAAAAAAACACTTTAGGGAACTATTCACTCCCTCTTAAGCATTTGATGTCAAAGAAAATGCCATTGTATCTCTGCTGTGGATTACAAACACATCGTTTATTATTATTTGGCACTCAGGAGGCAAGCCTGCCTCCTAGGGTAGGTACTGCTTGCTTTCTTGGTTTGTTCTCTCTTTTATTTTAAAGAGAGCTTTTCAGGGGGATGCTTTGCAAAACTCCAGCCTACACTCCTCTTTCAGGCAAGTTTGGTGCTCACAGTCTTTTGCTACAGTGGTTCAGTGTGTATTTAAATCTTCCCTCTTATAACATGCTGTGGACTGGGCAGCTGAAATGCAGCCTTAGTTTGAATGAATGCATCCTGCAAACAGATTTCCAGAATCAGGTTTTGATCCTTTCTTATTCAAAAGTACCCATAATCATGAATTGTCTAATTGAAACCGGAGGCACTTGCTGCAGACTAACAATTCAATGGGATTAAAGTAATGCAGAATCTGGGCTGTTGTGATTAAATTTTGCAAATATTAACTGAAAAATCTTGGCACAAATCCTAGCCAATACGTATTTGATCAGTTCCCTGGAAGAGAGTGGAGCTGAGCCTTGCCTGAGGTGTAGCAGTATGGCTGTTTTAACACGTCTTTTCCTTGTCTTCACTTGACAGAAGCTAAGGATTTTGGCTCATGAAAGGCAAGCTCTTTGGGGGATGTTAAGGTTAGAGTTTGGAAAGGGCAATTTCCAGGGAAAAAAGCAGAAGCCTTACTGCCTTTAAAGATGACTCCAGAAGTGAGAAACCTTACCACAAGCCCAACTAGCTCCTTGGGGCACATCTGTACCATGCAATGAAACACGCTCTAAAGATCCCAGTGCTGGTGACAGTGCTAACGGTGGGACCAGGAGCAGAAGAGCTGTGTTGTTGTGGTCCAGTGACCAAGCCTGTCTTCCCTGCTCAGAGGGTAATATGCCATGATTTCAAAAGGGAGCTCACCTCCCTTCAGGCTTTGTATTGTGCTGAATGTACAAACTAGTTTAGGGTCTTCTCTGGGCTTTTTGCAAACGCAGTATAGACATCCTAGTAATTTCCCTCACCTAAGGAAAGGGTTGTGAAAGGGAAAAAATTCTTTTTCTGTGACAAAAGGACAATGCCACTTGTCACTGAATACATTGCTAACAGACTGTTTAGAGGATCCTTTATTCTTCACAGGCTCTTCAGAGCACCTCATCCTAAATCTATCCAGAAACCGAAGGAGAAGCAAATTCAAGAGCACATTTACCTGGAAGCATCCCATGCAGTGACTCCACTATGTTAGTTCTAGTGGTGTTTAGCTTTTTGTTGGAGGAGGTGGTTTTTGGGAGGCTACAGCTGCCTATTAGGTTCCAGGATGAATCTGAGGTGCTGGTATTCATCTATGAATCTGCTGCTTCACTAGGAGACTGACAGCCTGACCCAGAGCCAAGCATTACAGAGCTGCCACAGCTGGAGTGACTAGGTCATTTGTGGTGAGGATCTCCCACTGTGGTGAGGATCTCCCCTCTGTCCTCTGGCCTACAGTAACCTGTTGAATCAGTCTACGTCCACTTGTGATCATCAGGCTTCAAGAATGATATTGACCCAACTGGAGAGAATCCAGCCAGCAGGAACTAGAGTGTTCAGAGGGCTAGAAAACATCAGCTATGAGGAAAGACTGGAAGAGTTGGGTTTGTTTAGTCTAGGGAATTGAAGACGAGTAGACATGATAACACCCTTCAAATATGTGAAAGGCTACTGCGAGGAGGAAGGATAAGCTGTTCTCCTTGTCTGCTGGGAACACAAAAGGAAGTAACGGGCTTGAAGTGCAACGGAGGGAATTCAGGCGAGACGTTCAGAGACATTTTGCAGTTGTGAGACTTCTGCACTACCAGGATGGTTTGCTGTGTGAAAGTGCCATTGTGGGAAGGCTTTAGCAGCAGCTGAGATAACTATCTCAACTTCAGCACCTTGAGCATGGCTGATCCTATCTGGAGGCTGGTGGAAGGGCAACGTGACCTTTGAAAGTTTCTTCCAGCTCCATTTCATACAATTTCTGTTATTGTCACAGAAAGTCACAAAGCTGATTCCTAATCCTCTGGTGAGTGTATTGCAACCAGGCCACTATCTGTTTTTACAGAGCGTTGTCTGATGGGAGAAGGGATTTAGGGGAGTTGTCCATCCTGACAACATCCTAAAGAAAATCCTGAAGACATCACAGGGACTCCTCTTTAAGGGAGTTATTGATGCAAAGAAAAAAGTGTGAAGGGTGTACCTTTCAGCTCATGTAAAAAGTAAGGCTCGCTGCTGGACCAGCTGCCCTCAGCAATGTCCTAAACTCTCTTTACACTGGTGGCCAATGTGTTGTACCTTGATGTCCCAGCAGATACAATCAGACAGACACCCAAGCACTTAGAAGCAGCCAAGAGTTACTGAGTTTCTTTATGTAACTCATTAAAAGGGAGAGAAACAAAACAAAAGCAAAACCTGACGCACACAACAATCCCTCCTTCTCCAGTTTCACAGGGAAGCAAGTTCCAACACTGACAAGTCAAAGATTAAATAGAAAGAAAAAAGCAAGGGCATGCTGCCATGCATATATTAGACCTGTGTAAAACAGTGATGTGCACGCCCTCACACATACAAACACTGTGAGGCGAGCACGGGTTTAAGACCCGGCAAAGAAGCTGCCTTTTCAACAAGTTCATTGGGCCTGTATTTTTAGCCCTTCCTTTTCTGTAATCCTGTCCATTTTTAAGGAAGGAACGTTATGCAACCAGCATTTGCCCAGAGGAGTGCCCTGCCGTGGGTCAGCATGGGAAGAGGTGGCTCCCCAGGCTCCCACCCCCCTGTGCTGCTGCTCCCGGGGGAGGTCAGAGCTTGGCTTCGCTGCAGCCAGACGATGACCGATGGGTGGAAATCTCCCCTGCAGCTAAGCCAGCACAAGCACCACAGGCTAGTTTAGAATTAAAAGGCATTTCAGACATCCCCACAGAGAGCAGCTCTCCTGTCTTCATGAGTCCAGCTCCTTTCTGTTGCTCTTCTGCGTCCTTTTGTCCTCTTTTGTGACTCTTCTGGAATTTAGCTTTGAGACACGCGCACCAGCCAAGGGGCACCGCGAGCTCCTTTGACCTTCCACTTCATCTGCAGCAGACCCATTTTTAAGTAGTAATAACGACAAATGCTGATGAGGTGCAAGATTTTACATTCATCTGGGAGTGCAGATGCATGTGATTTCTAATTTCACCAAAATCTAGAAATGAGTGGATATTTTTTCATTCATCTGAAAATTTTGAAGGTCAGCAATATATTTTAACTTCTGTAGCTTTCAAAGGTACTTATTTTTTCCATGGATTTGCTAGTTGCACATATTTTCAAATCCGTCTTTCCCTTCTTGAAAAAATAGGGATTTAAAATTCTTAATTTCAAAGTAAACACTTTCTTTCAATCAGAATTTTCTTTTTTTTTTTTATTGCTAACTTTCAAAAACTCCTCATATGCTGATTGAGAGAAACGGCAATTAAAAAATCTAGAATAAATTACAGAAATGAAAGCTATGGAAAAAAATGGAAATGCTTTCAGAGAACAGCTATGCCTTTCTCTAATTATTTGACAAAGGTTAGCCATCTTAACGTAAATGATGCACACCCTTGGTTCTGTGATTGCACCTAAAGTGAACTTTCCTCCAAGGAGCAAGTTTCCACTGCAGGAGGGTTTTCTGGGTTTATATACTGGCCATCCTGAAAATTAGGAAATCAGACATGCAATCTTTTCAAATTAGGCACATCAATCTTTCTTTGCACACCTGCAAACATACAGGTCTGGTTGGACAATGCTCCCAAGATGGCAACTCCTGATGAATTTTTTCTCCCTCCACTCCCCTCCCCAGGCAGCTGGAGGGCTTTTGGTGCTCAGAGGACTTTTGCTTGATGCTCTCAGTCAGTAGCCCAATAATTGGGATATGCATGTGGCTTCTGAACTCATCTTCTGACATTCACTGAAGGAGGAGAAAGCTTTTCTGCTGATTAGACTAGTGCTGGCACCAAATCAGGGCTGGGATACCAATGTCACCAGACACTTTAGAAACACTTAGCAAGACAGAGAGGTGGGTAGCCTGGGCAGTGGAATTGCAACCTTCCCACGTTGTCCAATGAAACAAGTCAAATAATTTTGCTTATCACATTCAGCGTTTCATTTTGTTTTGTGATTGTTTTCCTGAGGTATCTTTGAGAAGGTGCCAAAGCCTTTGATTATTTTGGTATTTGGAGGTATTCCTCCCTGCAAGACCCAGACACCTAACTCCTTTGTGTTCTCTCACAAATGTGGCTACAGGTCACGTTGTGTGTGCCCACCTTGTCTCTGGGAGCACGGATCACTGGGATTCCAGATGGTCTGGGACCACGCAGGCGGTGCAGGGCCAGCAATGCAGTGCGGTGCATGGACCCAAGCACAGGGTCCATCCATCTGGTGCCACCAGTGTTCCAGCACTTCATAGACGCCTGGTTGTTCTTCCCACCCTCGCCTGGGGCAAAGGTTACTGAGTTCAGCTTCACCCTCTGCTCCGTGTATGCAGGATGTACTAATGCTTTAAAATGCCGCTGAATGAAAGGTGTTTTATGAATATAGGGTATTAAGCCTTTGTACAGCGCTGTGGCTCGCGTGTTTACTTTGGGTCCTGAACACTCAAGCCCGAGTTACTGGAGCAAGTAATCTCTCAGTGCCTGTTGCCGCACGCAGCACGAACTGCTGCTACCCACGCAGCTGCCTCACAAATCCAGTTCGGGGTTTTAGCCTCATTGCAAGAGGGACCTCTTCTTCTCTTATTCAACCATGTTTGGGTACGGTTATTTGTCTGGAGAAGATCCTGCAGGGGAATCCCAAGCCGGATCTTTCCCTGACTGCTACTCCTGCCAGCCGCACACCTAGCACAGAGATTTGCTGAGGCAAAACATCTTTGTAAGGTTATTGGGGAATTCTGCCTGAATGAATGTGGCTAAATGTGCAAACCTCAGCGGGAAGCATGATTCACTTGCGATGGTGATGGAGGACTGTAGCACTTAAAGCACTACGGAGTGAGCTGTGGGGCTGGTACAAGAGTGAAGCATTCTGGCTGCTCTCATGTCCCACCGGGACCAGTCAAACTGGAACACCCCAGTACAGAGCCCTTGACTCTAGGGAAATGACAGGGCTGCACCAGCAGACTAAATTGCCATGTGCCTCTGGCCAGAAGTCAAGAGAAAGTGAGGCCAGCCCAGGTAGTAATACCTAAAGCACTTGACATGGCAGGAAACATGATTAAACTGATTAAATGAGTCACGCCTACATGATCCTGTGCTGCAGAGGTAGGCAGAAAAGCCCACCCCTACCACTCTGAGCTGCAGATAGCAGCATCTGGCAAAAGGTACCAAGATGCTGGTAACTGTGCTATTTCCTGGAGAAAGGGTGGCATTTTTGCTTCACTGAAGCATGACAAAGCAAGAACGGTCAGTATTTGGCCTGCACCCAAGTGTCAGGGTGTCTTCTAACTGTGATGCCCATGATGACTGCATTTTCGTTAAGCTCCTGAAATGGAGAAGTATGAGGAAACAAGCAGGATGAGGCCATTAGACATACAAGTTGTATTTCCACAGGTAAGATTTATGTCACTGAACTAGTTGCATATCCTTTAGGAGGAGCCGTGGAAGGATGGAATAACTGCACTTCTGGAAAAGATAAACTGCCTTAAAGTGGGTTTGACAGTGCTGCTGGAGGACCTGTAAACCAGTTTATAAGGCTGCAAGAGCCTGATGTACTATGACATCCTCAGATTATTGAGGTGAAGGTGAAGACTGACCTCATCTAAAGACAAGTATTTCAAGGGCTGCCAGATTAGACTCAGTGGCCTCACAAATATGACAGCAACCAGGATTGTTTGGGCTTCAGTTTTGTCATCTGGGTGTGTAACATGGGACAAGTCCCCTCACTCTCATGTGCTTCTTTTTCACCATTTAACCTTTCTCTTCCTTGCTTACACTGTAACTCTTCAGATCAGGCACAGGCCATTACCAAGTGTTTGTGCAAGGGTTTGTGTGCCCTTTGATGACTCCAAATATGCAGTTACCAGTTTAGCTTCTAAATAATTTAAAATCCTTAGAACCCCCAGATATGTTTTTTTCTATTCTCTCTTATTAAGCACTAAAAGTATTGCAAAATTCTTTCTCCTTTCCTCCCCTCAAGATGAACTGTTTTCAACACAGTCACCTTTCAGCTGACAAAGGGACATCCCCCAGGGCTGATCCGGGGATTTTGTGTCCCTAAAACTGTGGGGATGAACATGCAGGCTGTGTTCATCACCAGCTCTTAACATTGCTTTTCTAAATATGACATAATCAGAGAAGGCTGCCTCTTTGGGAGCAAGAGGAATTTAAGGCAGGAGACCACTGGCTCAGCTTACTAACAACAGATAGCTTACTAATATTTGCCAGCTTACATCGTCTACAAGGAAGATGGACAAGAGAAGCCAGGCTGACATCTTGAATGGCTTCCCTCAGGCCATGCCTTAGCTTCAGTCAGAGAGGAGACTGCAGCCCTGAGAAATCCAGCTCCCTCTGGCTAGCTAGTGCATGTGTATGCCACAAGAAAAACACGCCAAGGCAAAGTCCCCCACATATAAATAGGCAGCCCAGGACATCTATGAGGACTCCAACCAGCTAGATGACAGCTATCTTGGGTATGTCTATCCATGCTGCTCTTGCATTTCCCAGCTGCAGCCTGCATAGCCCAAGAGCTAACGCAGACGGAGAATCCGCCTCCCTCGCTCCCAAGTGTCCAAGGAATGACCCAGCCATCTGCAGGAATCATTACCGTCCTCCGCAAGAGGGGACAAGGTCAAACCAATTGAATGTTGTCTAAAGAGGATCTTGGGGAGGGAATGTTTTCATTACAACAGTTCATCTTTCTTTTCACAGTTCATCAAAAGCAGGCCTTCTGCATACACATGCAAGACAAATAGGACTGAGGGGTGATGACGGATACTGTAGGCTTGCGGTGATTGGGATGACCCTCCACTCACACAGTTGATCAAAGGCAAGTAAAACAATCAGCCAGCCATCAGCAACGATGTAATATTAAACTCCCCAAACACCTCATTTAATTAAGTCATTATGATCAAAATCTCCGTACCAGATCTTTTAAGTTATACACTCTTAGACCTTGCCCTAAGATAGCAGAAAAGGACTTTCCGGAAGGAAAGTGGTTGTAAAAAATTATTAATAAAATTATGTCTTTTTCCTCTATGCTCCCGAATCAATTGCTCTTTGGAAGGATACACTCATGTTTGATTTCCCCAGGCAAAGCTCAGAAAGCTGGGATGCTTCATGCCCAACACTTGTCCCAGCTTAGTGGGCTGCAGACAGAAAGCAGGACACAACAAAGCTGGTGTATATGTCATCTTCTTGTTTGGGCAATTGCTATGCTGTCATAAACCCTACCCCTGTGAACCTGCTGCTGGCCTTACAAGTCTGAGCCAAAGCTCACTGAGGAAATATTAGGCTGATACAGGTGCAGTGCCAGTGCAGGAGCTGAGGAGAGATGAAGGGGAACAGGCGTTCACCAGGAATACATCAATGTGGAGGTGCTTGCACTGTCCAGCCAAGTCCTCAGAGAGTAGAAATTTTCTAGCCAGACTCCAGTCAAGAACAAGATGGGATGTGAAATGCAGATGTCCTGGGGGTGGAGCTGAAATTTTCTCTATAGTCAAGAGCATCTGACCTGTTAGATCCAGCCTAGAGGGGGGTCATGAACATTATCAAGAAGCTGGAAAACCTCTCTTACAAAGAAAAGCTGAGAGATTTCAGCTTGCAGAAGTCTCCAGGGAGACCTTATTGTGGCCTTTCAGTATTTAAAGAAAACTTAAAAGAAAGATAAAGACTTTTTAATAGGACCTGGAGTGACAGGACAAACGGTAAAAGTTTTAAACTGGAAGAGGGTAGATTTAGATTGAAGGAAGAAATTATTTATTATGAGGATGGTGAGACAATGGAAAATGTTGCCCAGAAACATTGGGGATGCCCCATCACTGGAAATGTTCATAGTCCATTTGGACGAGGCTTTGAGCAATATGGTCTATTGCAAGATGTCCCTCGTCATGGCAGGGATGTTGGACTAGATGATCTTTAAAGGGCCTTTCCAACCCAAACTGCTCTACAATTCTTTGATCTTCAGAAGATGTCTCAGTCCCCTTAAAAAACCATATTTGTATGAGATGCATCCTCCTCTGGAAGCTTCTTTCTCTGTTGATTAAAGGGATGAGAGAAACCAGCTTAAATTAGTTGGATAAATGAGCAGAGGTGAGCTCCATGCTTTAGCTTTGTATGAATTACTGTAAAGACATCAGACACCAAAATGATGACAAATGGATAGACTTTCAATTCCTAGATGAAAAAGGTATTTTTGTTTTCTCTTTGCTTTCATCATTGGCTTAAGGCAATCTGATTCTGTACTATATCTAAAAGGGGTGACTGAGCCCTACATCATGCGTTTCCACCACACCAACTATGCACTTTGGTGGTTGTGCAGTTGAGCAGTCAGACAAATCAGGGGCCTCAAATGATGTAACTCTCCCCTTTTTCCCTGTTTTCTGCTGGACAGAGCACTTAGCTGGATCAGCTTGATGTTCCCAGTTTCCCAGATGCATGAGCACAGTTTCCCAGCTGGCACTTAGGAAGGGATGGAAACTCATGGACATGGGCAGGAAAACAATGCTACACATTTTGGCAAGAACCAGACTTAGATCAGCTCAGGATGGTCTTGAAATCACACTTAACTCAGATATGATCTGGTAACCCAGTGACAAGAGATTCTCCATCTTATTACTTGTTTCTCGAGTCATCTGAGCAACATGTCCTGCTATTCTTTTCCACATCATTATAGAAAGGCATGACAATTAACCAGAGCAAAACTTGCCATGAGTTCATCAGGCACCTGAAAAGAAACCTATCGAGGTGCTGTGTGGCATTAAGCAGCCAACTTCAGCACTTGTAGCAGCACAGTTGCATTTACCAGCACTAAGCAGGGAAGAAAGATGTAGGAGAAGGAGCAAGGATCTTTACCCTGGAAGTTTTGAGACAAAGAAGAACAAGAGTTCCTGGAGCAGACTACAGCTGGTGTAAAGAAAATCTTTTGGACAGGCTAAGGATGTGAGCCTGTGTCTTCTGATTTCTTGTTTTGACAAATGGGTTGCATCCAGAACTGTAGAGGTTGCTTACTCTGGAAATAGCATATATTACTGCCCGAAAACAACACTTGAATATTTAACCAAGTGTCATACCCCAAATGCTAACACCCTTAGAAGATCCAAACGCATTTTCAAAAGAAGAGAAGAGAAGAGAAAAGAGAAGAGAAGAGAAGAGAAGAGAAGAGAAGAGAAGAGAAGAGAAGAGAAGAGAAGAGAAGAGAAGAGAAGAGAAGAGAAGAGAAGAGAAGAGAAGAGAAGAGAAGAGAAGAGAAGAGAAGAGAAGAGAAGAGTGTAGCAATTGAGGAGGTTCCCCAAAGAGGAGACCCAAAACCTGTGGTTATGTATTACTGTCCTAAACCACATTAGTTAGTTACATTTTCCAGAGATTAGTTCCAAATCCCTCACAGCATGTTTAGTGAAAGTAATAGTAATCTAAAGCCTGGGTCACTAAAAACAAAGGACCCTTATCTACTCTGCAGCTCTATGAACTTATCTACACCTCTCTCCACTTTAATAAATGACCAGGTGACTGAACTGCATTGACAGGTTTGTACAGCAAAGTCACTCCTAAAACTAGTTTCTTTAGACACTATGCAGTGCTATTTTTACATTTTCCATCTTTCCTGAATTGCTATGCTAAGCAAGTAATGCAGAGCCACCAAAGGCAGATTTGTTTATTGCTAGAATGGGCTTCACTCATGAGGCAGAGTAAAGCTTGAGGTAGCAATTCATCTGATGATCCATGGACTAAACTCTCAGTGGTATCAAAGGAAGAGCTTTCTCTTGTGTGCATTTTCAGGGGATCTGTTGCCATGTAGTTGAGGCTGGATTTGGTGACTACCTTGGCTGTGTTCCCTGACTTTACACTGACCGACCTAATGTTGGTCCAGACAAAGCAATGTGGGGAGGAGGAGCTGAAGTTCAAAAGAAAACAGCCCTCTAAACCTTATCATTAAATCTTCCTCAGGGACTTGGGTTTCAAGCAGACTTTCTGAGGGTTTTGTAAGTAAGACCAAAGAAACTCTGGACTGTGCATGTAAAAATAACACAATACAAGCCTGAAGGCAGACAACGGGATGGAGGACACAAATCATCCTCTACCAGCTTCTACAGTGGTGAAATCTTTCCTGTGAACAGCTCATTGCTGTGGAAACGATCTGTCCTAGAGGATCAGTTAACAGTGAATTGGGATCTCCCCCTTGACAAGTAGCCACAGAGCTAAGGGATATCCAAGATGGCATTTCCGCTTTACCTCTTAGAGCAGTTTAAGTTTTTCTACTCGTATAGCAAGGGGGGAGTGCTTACTTTTCTGGCTTGGTGGGTAGAACCTACCAGAGCCGGGGGAGGGGGGTGGTTGCTTGAAGTTTAAGCTCTGTTCCAGGGAGGAACTCATTATTTTTGCAAATTTTAACCCTGTTAGCAGAAGTCCTAGAGAGCCACTCACTCCTGAGGTGAGTGCATAGGCATGTGAGCACAGATCTGGGAGGTGGCCAAGATGTTTGCTTAAGACAGAATGCATCACCAAGCTGTACTTTCAGTTGACTTAAAGCTTTCTGGTGACTGGAGTAAATTTTTAATGTTTTAGCAACAAAATAACAAAGCCAAAGAAGAGACTTGTTTCTAACCGAACTAAATAATTGGTTGATGATCTTTTTCTTCTTTTTGTTTGGTTGCTGAATCAGTAAAATGTGCAGTATTAAAGGCAGTGAATGAACTACATATCCTGTGGTAATGTCTCCCTTCTGGTTGCATGGGTTCAGGAAGGACATCAATGACTCTGACCCCATAGTTCTGGAGAAACCAAAGCTGATGTTCTCCAGAACGACTACTGAGTACATTGCCTTGGGCTTTGCTTGGTTTTAGTCAAGATATTTGGGCTGTCTTCCACTTCCTGAAAAATCCCACTCACAGAAGTACCTGCGTCAACTTTTTGGCATAAAAAAGCTAACTCATGAGTCAAGTTTCTGGTAAAGGGAATGATGTCTCCTCATCATGGACAGGGATAAATGGAGATACTGATAGTGAGGGATGTATCCAGCTACTTGCTTTTTCCTGATTCCTGAGGCACAGTCTCCAACGAGATCATGCATTTTTATTTGTTCACTCTTCTGCTGTCCAGCTTGTCTCATTTGTGGAACATATGAGCATGAAAAGACTTAAACTCAGTGCTCAGTCCTCAACAAAAACATTATTAACATCATTCACCTTCCAGAGCTCTGCTCCAGCTGCTCCACACCATATTCTTTATTAGATATTTGTATTAATAATAATATTTATAGTTAGACTAGCTCGGATTGCAACAGAAGAGGAAGTTAACCCTTCTGATTCAGGGCACAAACTGATTCAGAGAAGGCAGGTTTGCCAGCCCTGAGGGAAGGATTTCATACAGCCTTTTCTGCAGCATCTGGCATAAGCCACATCCCTTCCCTACATTCCTTCTTGCTGGCCTCCTACATTGTCTTTTGTGATTTTTGCTTGCTACCAGCTTTCACCCTTGCCTCAAGAAGCAGATTGTTCACCTTGTTGCATGCCCTTTCCCCATCTGCAGCTGGTTCCAGCTCTTCTCCTGTTCATCCTGGGTTTTGTCAGTTGTCCCTTGGTCCTGGTTGCGGTGAAAACTTCTGCCTCACCTGTCTTGGCTCAGCTGCTCCCTTCTCCCTCTCCTCAGCCCTCCCCACCTTCCTTGCTGATTTGTCTTTCTCCCTTTTTCTCTCTCACTGGGCACAAGGTTTAGAGGCCAGGCTAGGCATAATTGCAGAAGCCAGGCAGTCTCCAGCCCTGGTAAGCACATAGAGTTGATGTTGGACCTGCTGGAGTTGAGCCCACTCATGCCTGTGGAGACACCTCCAGCTGGCAGCACTCATGACTTGCAGGAAGGAGGTAGTGAACCTGTAGCCCACCTTGGGCTCCTCTTTCTGCACGTTGAGATGGACAAGTGGGACACTGAGGTTGTCCCTGACTTCCTGGTCCCACCAAGAAGACCCTGCAGAGTCCTTCTGCCTGCCCACAGACCCATGCTTAGATGTGGCCCACGGTACTGATATTTGTTCCCTCATTATCAGGGATGCCTCCTTCCCACCTATTGATTTTGGGTTATGAAAATGTCCCTGTTTGCCTCAAAACACTGAGTTACAGAGGTATGAAGATTTTTGCAGCATAAATAAAGATGAGAGCTAATGTCTAGTGTGCCAGCCAAAACAGTCTGATTTTTCACAGATTTTCCTGAAACCACTCCCTTTTATTTATGTTTGGATTGTAATTTGCCTGGAGCTGGGACCATCCTTCTGTTCTGTTTGCAAGGATCTGGTTCCTTAGGCACTGCCCGGATATTGTTGATGCTGACTTCACTGGCTGGTTCAGAGTATATCAGTAAGCTAGGGTTAAAAAAGGAGTGACAGAACAGCCCATCACGCAGTCAGCCAAGCTAAAACATTTTTCTCGCCCCTCCTTCCTGCTGCTATAAGAAGTCATAATGTTGTCTACTACAAGAGTTTTGCTGAAGGAAATTTACTCAGCCTGATTCTTCTGGTACACGTGCTATGTGGAAGATCGGGGAGTAGACACCCTCTCAGGACTTGGTGTTCCCATTTTGAGGTAGGAGATACGATAACAAAAACTAAGGAAAGAAAATAGACTCACCAGTGCATCTCAATGCAGACAACACACTTCAAGTCACAGAGCTTGGTGCCTCCCACCAGATATCTCCTAACCTGCTCTCACCTTGCCCCCTTTCATTTTTCTTTCTTTCTAATCTTTCCCTTATCATAGGCCGGAAAATGTACCAAAGCAGAAGATGGATGTCTTCCAACTCTCATCCCTGTCTGCCTTCATTCTGTGTTTTTCTCTTCCTCTTTCCCATCAATATCACAGCCAGAAAAAGCAGCAGGTTCAAAAGGAAGCCTGTTACACACCGTGGTTGGCCACGGACATTGTAACAGGCCTGGAAGAGAGTGGTCACATACCCTAGAGGTGAAGAGTTTATAACAGCCCCATCCAAAGCCCTGTAAGGTAAATGGCATCCTTTCCACTGGCTTCAAGGGGCTTTGGATCATGCTGTAAATAGTCCAGCAAGATACTGTACATGGATATGACAACTATTTATAGGACTTATGATAGATAAGATGTGTACTCACCATCTAAATCTAGCCACTGTGTCATCTGGGGAGGACAAATCAGGGCTGATGCTCAGTGGAATGAGAGATAATAGTGACAACGAGGGACCATCGACTGATGTGTCACCTGCTTCTCCAAAGCAGAAGCACCTGAGAACCTCCACCATCTACTGCAAGTACCCTTTGTAACTGACAGCTTTCTTGTAAAGGAAAATTGTCAAATACAGCAAAGTGATAACCTCAGATTTATGAAGTTTTTCTGCAGCAAACACCCCTAGAGCCTCTCATGGTGATCCCAGCCCTCTCAGGGGCCTGTAGTCATATATCTTCCTTTGACTGGACCTCTCTAGCTGTGGTCAATGACCCCACAACCAACTAAAGCCCATGCTTGATTGTGTCAGTGCAACTTAAGGTGGATGACCTTGGTACCCAGGATTGCACATGTAATGCAGGCTTAGTTGCCGTCATCAGTACCCAAGGTACAGATCTAACAACATCAGAGTAGAGTTACCCGCACAGCACAGCCTATTCATATTCACTTCTGTGAGTGAGCTCCTCACCAGCATTCATAAATACATTTCTCCCTCTGAGCAGAACACAGTGTGCAGATGTTATTATGCAAATGAATTTTTTCAGACAAAGATGTTCTAAGTTTTTATGTTGGAAGAAGGTGTTGTTTCACGTCATAGAGGGATTGCCAGCAGCAATCTGATACTTTACAAATTTCCACGTCAAAGGGCAGGTGGGAGCAGGTCGTCCAGACTGTTGTTGTTAGATGTGTTATGGTGGTGCCTAATGATAATTCAAGAATAGCCCCATTGTCTTTGGCACTGTATAAATACACAGACAGAAGCAGCCAGTCCCTCACAGCGGAATTTTACAATTCAAACCAAAAAAGGCCTTGGATTGATTGAAATGCTAAAAGTTTTACCAAAAAAAACTCAGAAGTGATACAAATATTCAGAAGTGCTCATGAATGGGTGGACAGACCTACAGTAAAATCATCAATGCGTCATAAATCTACTGTGTTGTTTCTCTATCGTGAGAGAAGAGCACATGCGGGAAGGAAATGGAGACAAAAGAAAGGAGGAGAACTACGACTCTGAGTAGTTTGTGTTGGGTTTACTCCCTCAAAAATGATGCTGGCATCGTTTGGTTATGACCTTCATAGATTTTAAAGGCTATTTCCAGTGTAGAGCCTTACTTAGTGAGATCCCACAAGAAAAGCAGAAAAGTAAGCTTTTTCAAGATTTAGGACTGGTACCAAGATGTAGGCTTTGAGGAAAGATGCACATGCAATTCCTCAGCCTCTGGCACAGAAACAAGCAACATCTGTGGGGTGTAGAAGATCATCTCCTTTCTTTGAAACCCCAACTGGAATTTGTGAGACTCAGCCAGTGTTTAAATGGATCTTCCATCCTACCCATCTGCCCAGCATGCAGGCAGTGCTGGCTCTTGTTGTTCAAGCTCTGGGTAGCAAGTCCCAGGTGTCAATACCCTGGGGCCTGTGTCAGTGTGGATCCTCTTGGTTTATGACTGCAGTCTCACTTCTACAAAGCACCTTCCTGATTGCAGAGATCTGCTCGCATTCATTGGTATTCATGGAAATACTGGAGGGCATACTTATTGTAAATCTTCAGTAAAACTCATATGCAAGTGCTCTGCTGAACAGAAATTTCTGGTCCCTGAACAACATGGAGAGCCATGCTGAGAACTGCAGAAAAAGAAGGCACACAGAAGTCAGCTGTCTCCCACTGATGGGGGCATTGGCATACATGCATTTAGTGTTCTTATGTCCTGAGGAATGCAGTAAGTCACTACTGTCTGTGCGTGCACTGTCATGGGGTTGGTAGGGTAGATCTGTTTGCTCATTTTGTCCTTGATCCTTTGAGGCTTTCTAGTCATTCTGTACTTGTATTTTTTCTGTTGACTTAGTTATATATATATGACTTTCTCTAATAGGAGAGTAAATACATTATTTGTGCTGTAACCCGGAGATGGCCACATGGGATCATGGGATTCTTCATGGACTGCAAATGATCTCAATCATCAAAACCCTGTAGTGACCACCCGACCACAGCTGTCTGAAGAGCACTCAGACCTTGAAAGCAGCCACCTGAACTGCAACTTCAACTGCCCATTGGCTCTGCAAGTTTAGTCAAAGTTTATACTGAGGCTTTTACTTAGTATTCTTTCAGGTTTTTTGTTGGGGAGCCTGAAGAAAAAATACTTTGATTTCAAAGCAAATTTTTCCAGGTTTGGGTTGCAATTTTCAGTGGCCAACTCCTAAAAAATGTAATAGAATTTGGCTTTCAACAATCAGAAACCAAAAAAATATTTTTGTTTGACATCATCCCCCAAAGCCTAACATGGATTTCTTCTGGGAATGTTCATTCTGCCCACAAAAATGTGCCAGTTTTGGTATTTTTTCGTCATTGTCATTTAATCAAAATCCTGGACTAGCTTTACTCACTGTTTTTTTGACGGTCTTTCCTCTGGCTGAATTTCTTCTTTTTTTTCAGTTCACATGCACACATCCAGTTATGTTATGAATTCCTCTGTAGTGATGGACCACAGAGCAGAAGCAAGTATGTTTCTCTACACGAGCAGGACGGGGTATCCCTTCTGCTCCTGTCACCTGTGCCGAAGCAGACACTGTGATTCTCATTTCTTCCAGTGGGTAGAAGTTATTCACAGTTTCAAAAGCATCTGTCATGAATAACTGGTTGTGAATGCTCATGTTCCACGTGCCTCTACAAGGGGGACCATTTTCATGATGAGTTCCCATATGTCTTTTTTGCTATGAGACCAAGTGCTTTAATCTATGTGGGTAGCTCGTTACAAAAATATCATGTGCCACCAGTGCATCTGGTTTAGATATTGACTTAACACTAAGCTGGAAAATGACAGCATATGATTTGTACTTCCCAGACACATAATATTGATGACAGGTATTTGTAGTTGGTTGCGCTCTTTTTATTGGTTAATTTTCTGTTGTTCAATTAGAAACTGCTCAGTAACCTAAGCATGTCTGAAATGCTAAATTAGTGTGGATTTTCCATCAGTGTCATTCCCTAGAAGGTTGTAAGAATTTCAGATTATGGTGGCCTGAGATCAGGGCACTTCCAAAACCTAAAAGCAAAAACAGGCCAAGCAAGTTCTGAACTTCTCGAGCTGTTTCCCAGCCTGTATCTCACACTTTCCTTGATTGTAGATAAATTTTCCTGTCTTATCTGCTTTCTAGAAACTTTCTCCGACATGAAAAGCCATGGAGTCTTAGTGAACAGTGATTTATGGTGCATTAGTACAGGCAGCATATGCTCCTCTAACTCCAGAGAAAGTCTGACTCTGCAGTGCTTGGAAATGGTCTTCAAAAGCCCAAGGCAGTGTTGCACATATCAGATATAAGATACCGCAGTGCTGAGGTAGTTGTTAAATTCTGTTCAAATGCCAGGATGCATTTCATCCTGTAGCCTTATTGATATATTAGAGAGCAGATCAGAAGTCATGTATCTTGGCATTGATATGTTATTGGGGCTAAATCAACATCACTCTATATTACTCTGCTCTGAATGCTCTGCCAGAGGATTAATCATCGACAACAAAGAATTAACTACAAGTCAAACTTTATAAAAGGAGGGGTTTTAAGAAACTATCTCTTTATCCGCCTTTGTGAAAACAAAGCAACGTGCAATGGGAGACATACAAATAGGCAGAACTTGCCAGGGGGGAGGAGAGGTGGAGAACAACTTTCCAGCGAGACAACCATCCAAAAAGGTTGCCTTAAAAGCTTCTTGATGATGGAGCTTGCTGTATTTCTGAAGGATGTGACAGAACGTGCTCATCTGTAATAGCAGGGGATTGGAATTGTCAACTGGGGATGGCCCTTCCAACTCTTTTCCAACCATGAGCTGGATGATGCATTGTAATTAAATGCAACACAAAAGCTGTAAGGAGGGAGAACTGTAAAAATACAGTCAGGTGCACATGTGTGGGTAAACTCTATCAAGGAAATAATAACAGCAGCCAGCGTAGTGTGAAGAAAGCAGGAAGCAGAATAGAGAATTGCTGCACAATAAGAGAGGGGAAGGCAGAAGGCCAGTTTCTGGACACAGACCAGTATCTTGTGATGCATTGTGTTCAGAAATCAGTTTTTCTGTGAAGCTTAATTCTTGCATCAAAGAAAAAGGAAAAGATCGTTTCAAGTTCAAGTGTCTGTCACCTCAGCCAGGTTTGCCATGCCTTTCAAGGAGCTGAAATGATTTCAGCTGAAAGGGCTGGTCTATGTAAAAGATCAAATAAAAGGTAAAAAGAAAGATTTGTCTCCAATGAAAGGTCATTGAAATTTGTCACATGATTAATATTACTTTATTTCTTTAGAAATCCTCCAAAACCAGCCTCTCTAATTCTGTGGTATTTCCAGCCTGCACATCGCTTCTGCTTATCTTTTTGCTACAAGAATGACCCTCCTGCCTTCCAGATTTGTCTCTGTTGAAGTTTATATTCATCTAATTAAATACCGCATCATGCAGCTCTTAGCACTAAAAGAAAAAAAAAAAAAAACACAAACAAAAACAAACCAAAAACCAACCCATCTGTTTCTTTCCCCTCTAAATCGTCCTCAGGGAAGACAGCATGCCTATGTCATGAAGGATGGGGACAGGCAGTAAATCCCATACATGATGAAAGCCATGATCTGTATTTCCTCTTTTTATTCTTGATAGTAACTGTACATACACTTGCTTTCTGTTACTTTCCCATTTTGAGCACTCTCTAGACCTTAGAAACATCAGGTTCAGGGCTGAGGATGTTTTTGTAGAGTGTGATGGCAAATTTGTGTGGATGGAACTTGTGACTAGCTCGTCACTACTACTGAGGACATTGTATGTTTTCCCTTGGTCCTTTTACACCATGTCTCATTTCTTTCTATGGTCTCACTGCAACTAAATCCAACAGAAGGTCTGGGCTCTGGCCACCTCCTGGTTTGTGAGCCTCACCTGCTACCACGCGTGTCCATGTCACCCAATGCTGGAAGCAGTGGCTGCTCTTTTCTACTAATACCTTAAACCCTGCACCATGGGCACTAAAGTGCAAGCTTTGCCTGGAATAGCTCAGCAGAACATGGAGTGGAATGAAATGTGCTCTTGAGGCCCCTGCCACTGGCAGTTCTCATCCATCTGTTAGCTGGGGGCTGTGGCCCAGGCTGGGAAGAGCTGAGGGCAGGATGGACAGCTCTGGTTCAGAGCCAGGCTGGGGGGAAACGGGTCAACCTCCCCAGAAGTGGCCGGGGTAAGAGGAAGCAGAGTTAGCAGGTGTCCCTTTAAATAGCCAGTTGAGGATCAAGCTGATCCTGCAGAGCCACCTCCAGTGTGGCAGGTCCATGGCAGATCACAAGTATATAAATACTTCTTGAAACCTTCTATGGCAACAGAAAGAGCAGAGTAGCTCCCTGGTGAAATAACACAGTTTTTTAGTGATGCAGATATGGTTTCCTTCATGTACACAGAAGCATAAGGAGGAGAAGAGGGGCAGATGAGCTACAAGTGATGTGGGTAGTGAGACTGAAATACCAAGGAAGGTGGACAAACCCAAAGCAGACAACCATGTCTGAGGAGAGTGTACTACCTTCCTTTTAATGAAGTGCATCTCTGATTTGAACGATCAACACTCATGGACTAAGCAGAGGAATTCACTTGCCAATGAACTCAGAGAGCGATGTCCCTTCCTCAAGAACCTTGGATGAAAGCGAAGTCTTGCACATAGAGATGACCTGTCCAGCAGACTGACTTGATTTCCATCTAGCCAGAAGAGAAGGTGGATTTTTGTTCTCTCTGCTTTATCCTCTGTTAGCATTTACATTAGGTTCTTGTCAAAACAAGACCAGCCTCTTGAAGTGCGGCACACGCTCTGTCCTGTTTAGTTTTGCAATGTTTTGTTTGGCTGCTAGAGACTTGTTCATCAGAAGAAACTATACTTCCTTGGTCAATGCCCTAAGAAATCCTCTTCTGCAACAGCAGTGATCCACAAAGCCCACCCTGCCAACCAGACAACAATACAAAGAAAATATCCAAACACATCACCCTTCTGACAAAATGTTATCAGAAACCCTCTTAGGAGAAGCTGTGCATAAAGGGCCTAGCATCAGTGTTTTGGGGAACAAGAGGCAGAAAAGGTCTGCTGCATCAGGAAAAAGTAATTGTTCACATGATCCATTACCCTGTCTACAGCTAATGATAGTGGATCATTGAAGGGGAGGTGCAAACTCCTTCCTAATTTACCTACATACCACACCAAGAGGAACAACCTTGCTCCTTTCATAGCTGATTATCTCATGCCGTGAAGCTGGGCATTGATAGTGCTTATGATTTCATCCTGGCTAGCCTGGGCTTTGAAGCCACATGTGTTGCCAGTGTCATGTATTGTAACTGCAAATGCTCTTATTCATGCTTTATTAAGATGTGGTCCATTCTCTGAGTTACAGCAAGGGTGAATTTAATCCCATGTCTATTACATGTTCAATCTAAACTGTTTGCCTCAATAACTTTCTGCAACATAGAGACCTCTACAAGGACATTATGCATTGCTAGAAAACACACTTCCTTTTATGCTCTCAAGTGTATCTTCTCCTAATAAAGAGAGTCTCTTGGTCTTGTTTTATGTGAAAGGGAAGCAGGAGTGCTGGTTGGAGTCACCTGCATTACTGTGTACTCCTGTTTCCTCTCCTTATGCTCACATCCAAGTTTAATTGCCCTGAACATATTTTCTCCTTATATCAAAGCTCTTCTTCTCTTCATGCCTCCTGAATTTTTGTGGCTCCCTGAATAGACATATTCTATTACCACAACTCAGTTTTCTTATGAGCAAGGTGATTTGTGGTCCAGACGCATCCAAGCCTTTCATGCTGGAGGTTGTCTGAGGTGCCTGCACTGACTTAGCTGCTGCCTCGTATCCCATCATGAACTGCCTGTTTGTCTCTCTGCCACCTGCGGCAGCTGGTTCTAACTTCACTTGGGAGCTCTTTGAGGACAGAGCCTGCCCTTTACCAAACATGTCCCACATTCAGTCCCAAGGAGCACATCATGGATCCCACAGTACTGGCTGAGTAGGCTGCCTTACCAGTATAAGACAGGCAAAGACAGCTCTATAATAGGCAGCACATCCTCTTCCCAATAACAAAACCACTGGCAAATACAATGGGATCAGTAAGAAGCCTTCTGAATGACTTTGCTTTTTACTTAGTATCAATGATGCTGGCACCAAGGCAAATAACATTTTCTTCATTAAGTTCTAAGCACTTCCAATTGTGTCTCATCCTATTTTCCCGGTCAGATTTTTATAACCAACAATTGCTCTGTTTCAAAAGAGAGATTGAAATGATTCCTTCCCAGACATATGGAACTAATTCTGCAAGTGTGTGTTCATGAATAGACCTGAACAA
Source organism: Pedionomus torquatus (assembly GCA_013398155.1). Lineage (NCBI taxonomy): Eukaryota > Metazoa > Chordata > Aves > Charadriiformes > Pedionomidae > Pedionomus > Pedionomus torquatus. Next base: position 175,630 of record VZRU01012790.1, read on the forward strand.
TTATTATTTTCCCAGAGAATAATGCATTCTCTGGAAATGTGGTTTTAGTTGTCCTGAAACTATTCACACGTTATTTGTATTGCATTTCCTGAATGATGCTAGCTGGGAACAGAAAAAAAAAAAAAAAGGCATTAACCTTACAAATCTACAAGAGGAGGTAGTGCTCTTCAGATTGTACTACTGTGTCTAGTCTCAGGAGTGTAGGACACTCAAGTTACACTCCCACCCAGCAAGGGAAGATGGAGCCCTGCCTCTTGGCTGCCTGGAGCATGGCTATGGGCAGAAGGACAAAGAGGAGTGTGTGAGAGTGGCTCTCAGTCTCCCCTCTCTTGTTGGGTTCTTCTGACATAAAGCTCATAGTCCCTCCCACAAGGAAGGAAAACTGTGCATCCCATCTCCTGGGACAGTACCATAATCCAGAAGGATGGAGAGGGATGTCTTCCAGCCCAATCAGTATTTAAATGAGAATATCTTCAGCAGAAAAGGTAGAGTGGTGAAGAGCAGCCTGCCCCAGAATCCCTTAGAGGCTGGGAGGCTAGGGGGTGTCAGAGCCCCTTGCTGAGGCCAGCTGCCTGACTCTGGGAAGGGACTTCAGCCTAACCTAGCCTTGCATCAGGCTCCAGTGCCTTGGGAGATGGGTATCTTTTACTGACCCCTCTATAACAGATAAAAGACTACAATGGCAGTAACTTCTCCTTCCTCATGCAGTTGCGTAACGCCCCCCCTCTTTGCCTTTGTTCCCATGTGTCCACAGCTAAGCATTTCATTTTGGATCACATGGAACATTTTGTGTCAACTGAAAACAATAAGACTGATCCCCCTCCTCCGCCTGTGAGTTAAACCCCCAAAAATTTACATTTGTTTTTCTCTGAATCTAAATTATTTTCCAGTGAGGCTGCCAAGCTAAAAATCATTTCTTCATGCAGCTCCAGAGATGAAACAAATACATCCTTTCCCATATCCACCTGATTCCCAATGAGAAACAGGGCAAGAGGCCCCCCAAAAAAACACAGCTTGGTTTAGCAGGAAAAGCTGTTGCGGACATCTGCACATTAGGCACGAAGCAGAATTTCGGGGATGTTGGAGCAAATACAGTGTGACCATGCAGAGCAGGATTTTGCTGCAGAATCCAAGGTGTTTGACTGATTTCATAGTAGCCAGTCCATCTGGGAAGATGGAGATAATGTGGGCCTAGATTGGAAAAAGGATTTGCAGGAAGGGCAGCACCTCTTTCATCTTGCTCTGCTGAACAGCAGTGGGAGTTCCCAATGCCATCTCCACTTTCTTCTTCCACCACAGTGAGATAAGATCCCTCAAGAGCCACCTCTGAGTGTAATTCATTAAGTTTGCTCCCCAGTTCTTTTGATCAGGCATGCAAGGGATGCTGCACCCCTCTGTGAAGCTGCTGGACTATTCCATCCTGAGGTTTTTATTACACCTTTTGGCTAGCAGATGCAATCTCTGCAACCAGAACCCATTTTTACCTTTCAGGGCAGTACTGCACTTTGCAGAGGAGAAGGACTGTGAAAGCAATGCATTAAACTAGCTGAAGGGATAAATAGCACTCTACAACAAAGGGCAGCTGAAATCACTTTCACTGTTCTAATCAACGCCCCCAACATGGGACATGAAAGCAGGGCAAACTGAGCACAGAATTCTCTGTGTCCCTGAACTCAAGGCTGCATGGCAGGGACAGCAGAGAAATGTCCTGATTATATTTCACAAGCTGGCAAATCTCAGACCCGCCCTCAGAGGAAGACTGGCCATGAAGGCAGGAAGAAGCAGTGAGACGCGCTGTTCTGTGTGACTCCAAGGGGTGATGACATTCCTGCTTTCGTATGGCATACTCTCATGTGAAATCTCCAGTGAAGATGCTAAAAGCTTTGAGAGTAGGATACAGCTCCTTTTGGTGGGCTTCCCATGAGTGAGTCGAAGCTGATGGCAAGAGGCATTGGAGAGTGAGGATGAATGGGAATACTCTTCCTTGACAGTGTTGGTGGAGCTCTGACCCCACCACTGAATGGAAGAGCTTGGAAATAAGCTTGTTCCATTGACATGGCTCAGAGGGATTATCTCCTCCTTGACCTTACAACCCTATGGCTGATGAGCTTACCAGGTGCTTTTATCTAGCCCCAGCTAACACTGCCAAGGGGTTTTGTCAGATCTGCCGCTGTTGAGCAGAATACCGTCGGTTGGATTCTCCATGGCCATTCTATTTTATAAATGACTTGGACAATGAGGTTTTCACACCAGGCAATGGGGCTTTCAGGCTGAGAGTCAGGGGAGGACTAAATGAACCCACACTCAGGATCCAATCTGGTGTCCAACAGAAACATGGATCTCAGAAGCTGAAAGGAGAGCTGAACCTTCCAACTGAGGCACAAACACCTACTATAACTACATATAAAGGGTCTAAACATGGACAAATATAACAGCCATTCGGTTTTAAATGCAGTGGTCATGAACAGAGATGTGGCTGTAGTCAATCTAGCTCTAGTGTCCCCCATCAGTGCTTCCAAAGCAAAGGATGGGCTGTCAGAGCAGGATAAAAATGAACACTGATCAAACTAAACCACCTACCACACTACCTTAAGGAGCCTTTCTCAAGTTCCCAGGTGTACAGCACTGAAAGTGCATTTTTCTGTGTCCTTGTGGTCAGCAGAAACTATGCCTAGGCACTAGCTGACTTCTTGGACTACAGCGTAGTTCAGGCAAACCATCGTCCTAAACTCTCATGTACACATCAAAAATAACAGTAAATAACTAAGATATAGCCATTCTTTCCAAACCACAGGCAGTCTGCTTCTTTATAATTCATGACAGCAGCAGGTCCATTCTCTTTCCCATATTATATTCACAGTGGAGAAGAGACCCATATTCACTGGCCAGAGTGGGTTTTGACCATAATTCAAGATACAGCCTGAGCCTGTTGCTGTTTAGGAGTGACACACACCTGTAGATATCACACATGCACAGCCAGCGTTTCCCAATGAATACTGTGGGTGTGATTTAATCTCGATGGGTTAGTTAAGGCACCCTTCAGCTGTAGAGGTGACTCCTAACCCCGCTGGTAAATCCCAGCGAAGGTGGGTTTTTTTAACACAGACAAGGTTGCGTGGCTACTGCACTACAGTAAGCGTAGCGCTGGCAGCACATTGCTCTGAACAGACAGCCCCGGAGCCTTAAGTCCCCTTTATCTCCAGGAGTGCTACAACACGAGGAGAGGCAGCGTTAGCTTCCACTACAGCGACCTGTCAAGTTGTCTCAGCCTCGGCTCAGCAGGGTCACTTCCAAGAACAAGGAGATAATTCAGCCATTATGACCCCGTCTGGCTCTCCCGTTCTTTGATAAGCCTCCTAACAAGGGTACCAATTAGTGCCAAGTGTGATGGGGGATTTTGCAAGGCAGGCACCTGGGAGCTGAGCCCAGCCGGGGAGCGCTGGTGGCCACCAGCACTGCATCAGGAGGTTCTTCTTCTGGGTACTCACAGGCGCAGGGGTTAGGGGTGATTTCTGGGGAAACCCCACTGTGGCAGGAGGTGCAGGGAGAGCTCCAGCTGCGGGGATTTTTCCTCTAAGGCTAGTACTGAGCTCATGCTCTCCTTTTGTGTTTGAGACATTTCAGATAAAAATCAGGCTCAGAGCACTTTGCTATCACAAAGGGTCCCATAGAATATTTATGGCCTGTTTTAGGAAAGAATAAGATGGTAGCTCTTACATCCTCGCCACATGTCCTTCTCATCTCTCTAAATCTCCTCTTTGCTGTTTTATTTGGATAACGCGGCATTCACAAAGTGCTTTCCATTATTATATGCTGCTGTCCAGCTGTTCAGTGTCAGGCTTTGCTTCAGGCTCCTTTTCTCTCCAGGCGTGTGTCTTTCTTCACACATTTGATCCACTGATGTGTAGCATACGCTCCGGGGCAGCTCTCTTTCATGGGCAAGCACCGGCCTAATAGATGATCTCAGGAATGATCAGATCAATTCATTAACCTTCTGAATAAAGTTCTCTATTGATACAGCCCCTCTTATCAGGGAAGCCTTGGGTATTATTTATTCCACAAAGTGGAAATGCTGCTCTCCCCCTCTCCCACCCTGCCAAGGTTACAGCCTTACGTCAGCCCCAGCTGCAGTGACCTTGAGGGTACTAACCCTTGGGAAGCACTGGGCTTTTTCCCCGTCGGGGCATGCATGGGCACAGCTCCCACACTGCGTGGTGATCTGCACGTCTCACTGCACTTTACATAGACAGGCCTCTCAGCATATATTTGCATGCAAGTTATTGGTCTTCTTGTGCTGCAGCATTGGCAAGATGTTTGGCATCAGAGCAGCCTTAGTTCAGTGGGCTTGCAAGCCTGAGGCTGAAAAGGTTTGGATTTGTCTAAAAGGGAGAGCTGGAAGCAGGTTAACAAAGAGGTTACGGAGCTGAGCAGATGAGTTGGTCTAGATGATCTCCAGAGATGCCTGCCCAACTCAGTCATGCTGCAGATGTGTCATCCTATGACCCTGCTGAGTTTACCTGTTTTCAGGTAAGAAGAATTAGAGCCAGCCAGACAAAGGGAATGCAGGGAACTAGAAAGGGTAAAGCAGTTCTAGTTCAGAAGTAAATCTCCCACTGTTTCCTCCAGAAAGCACATCCTCTGGAGAGAGGAGACTACAGTGAAAAGCCAGAAGCCCTAGGGCAATGCTCTTGTGAGGCCTGGAGATGTGCATATGTTTGCAACCCAGCCCTCTCTTCCCATATCTCCTCTTCAAATCTGTCAGTTTAATACCTCACAAAAAGCTACAGATTTCTTCCTGCTCGTATTGTAATTACTTGGATTAGCACCAAATCAACTTTTTCAGCTGTAATATGTGAGAGGCACACAAGGTTTTGTTCTGTGCCTATTTGTTCTTCCATTTATTCAGTACATTGAAGCCCATTAGCTAGATCATCATTCACTATGGTCTTTCTTCTTTCTATTACACTAATGATTTCCAAATGTCATTTTGAACGTTTCGGTCACAGTTGCCAATTGTAAAGCTCCTGGGAAGTTCTTGGCACTTTTGAACTAGCAAAAGCTAGCAGTGGCCCAGCTTCCTGTTGATCTTTTTGAAGAAAGGAAAGAGTGTGTATCACAACTCTCTTTTTCTGACAGGTTTACCTCCCAACTCCCAATGTCTATGTGGCTGTTGGGGGTAGAAAGCTTGTTCTCATTGCTGCTCTTCTGGATATGAAGGAGGACAAATGCATTTTTGGGGTGGCATTTTCATAAAGGGTATTTTCATCTTTCTCCAGTTTTTTGTTTGGGTTTTTTTTTTTTTGTTTTGTTTTTTTTCTTTGCCATAATTTTAGCACGAAAAAGGAAATTAGCCCACCCAGGTGGAAATGAATTTCACTGAAGCGATCCATTTTTATGGTGCAAAAGGTAACATTACTGGTAACATTAGCCAGATCTTACCTACATTTTCATGGAAATTTCCTCAGGAAATTACATTTCCCCAGTTTGTTTTGCTATGGAAAGCTACTGGTAGCAGCTGTCAAAGAAAATTGCAAGTACCCACAAATATTGTAATTTTCAAAGGCAAATATTTGCAGAGCATAAAGTAAAGGCACTGAGTTAAGCCATCCTTTTGGAAGAGTTCCCGTTGGCTAAGATACTGCTGCTAGTGAAGTGCAACTACTCACACCTTTTCTTTATATCGTGGCACACCTTTTTTTCCTCCCTTCACATTATCGTTACTGTAGTGATTGCAGTCCCGAAACAAGTGGAGCACCCACCCTACCTGCTACACGGTGTACAAATGTGGGTAAACTCACTTTTTTATCAACTCTTCTACTTCCATTCACTTCCCCTTGGATTATCACACGGGGTATGTTTGAGGTCATGTTTCGTTTCCGCTCTGAGTTTTTTGTCTTTGAAATAACAAGTTATAACCCACCTGTGCCCCAACCAGAAGTGGTATTTGCCTTGAGCCTTCGGTGTTCCTCAGCTGCTGTTTGAGCTAGAGCAGCCTTCTCCTTTCACACCCACACTCCCCCGCACCTTCAAATAAAAGAAGTGACCTTTGAACAAGCACCTGATTTCAGCACCTACAAATGGGAAGTATTGTATAAATCAACAATATGTCATTGTGAGCTGATCACCCAGACAGGAGCTCAGCACATTGACATCCCAGAACACGTCTGCATCCCCTGGTACCTCAGTCCACCATTTCACATGAAGACGCCTCAGTAGTCCTCCATCCCATATGAACACAGCCTCCAAAGCACATTAGCAGAGTTAGCAGGAATTTCCTCAGTTGTTTTAAGAGCTATACAATCCATACGGTGATACATTCAAGCAGCTGGTGGATACAGACTCACCAAAGCCCCACCATAAAGTCCCTCACAAGTGCCCATAACTTGAAATTTATGATCATGGTGTGAGAAAACAAACATCAGTCTTGTATCAAGGCTTGTGTGAAGACAGGAGAGAGAAGTATTTGGGGAGGCAGAAGAAGAAGAGAGGCTTCCGTGCCAGGGTTCTGTAGGACCTGTGTAATATTCCCTCTGAGAAGCTGCAAACTCCTTAATGAGCTCGTCTGCTTTCTGCTGGGAAGCAATCAGGTCCCTGTCAAGACAGAAGAGCACAGATTGTGTATCTTGGATCTGAGGGATGAATTTTTGAAATCCAGCTACTACGATCCCACATGTTTTCACTGTGTAAGTGAAATGAGCAGGAACACAAGGTGGAAAACCTCAGCGTCTCTGAGAAGATAAGCAGAGCTTATCATTATATGAGAGACACTCCCTTCAGTGTTGTCATGGTAAGGATAACATATGACTGTAAACACCATAGGCTAAACATCTCTGCATGAAATTAAAGGGCTGTGCATTATCTGTTGAAGAACAACTGAGAAATTCAGCTGGGCTGGCAAAGAATGGAGTTCAAACTATGAGCTCCAGCCTTAATCCTCCCTTTTGGACAGGCAGCCGAAGTCTTTCAGGATGATACTGGAATCCAAAAACATAAGAAAGATAAAATTGTGCCCGAAGAGAAAGAAATTTCTGGCTGCGGCAATGCTTGTGAACTCCCATCCACAACACAGTTAGGGAGCACAGAACTGATGGAATACCTGGAGGTGGTGGTGTCATGGTTTTGAGGGTACATTAGCATACACAGATGAAGATGCTTTATGTAGGAGAGAGATTGCCAGAAGTGCAATCCCTAGTCAGAGAAAGGAAAGGCCTTACATCCTGAAGGGCATTTGAAAGACAGTGTCACCAGCTGGCCTGAAATAACCACAAGGCAGTTTCCGAGGGGTGAGGATGGTTTCTGTTTACTGAGTAACACTGAGGGAAAGCCACATCTTTAGAAGGACAGTCCCACTGAGGTCCAATCTGAAGCTAGGGCCGATGGTGGTGGCTAAACTCTCCAAGACTGCAGACACTTGAGAAGATGTTAACACCTTAAATACCTTCACCAGCACAGCACAATGACAAGCAACCCCAGCTTTGCAGAACAGGAACATGTGGCAAGTCCCACCACTCTGGAAAGAAGTGTTCAACTTGTCCTGTAGAAATACATTCACCTTTCTTCCTGCTAGTGTGGGAAAGGTACACCTTTGTCCTAGGACTTATGGAAAAAACGTAGTAAACAACAACAACACTTTATTAAGAGTAAGACAAAATACACAGGAAACTTCCATAGCAAGTGCTGGGGCATTTGCTATAGAAGGATTTGCTATTAGCTTAGTAAGATTAAAAGGGATCAGACATGTTATGTGAGTAAGAACTTAACATAAACTTTCAAGTTCTTTAGTGCTTTAGTCCTCCTGCCTCAGGTGTATGTCTCCTGAGGTCCAAAAAGACGTCCTTCCCTTATTCCTGTCACTCATCCTACATATTGCAGTGACATCCAAGTGTGGGCAGGGAGGAACAGAGCTAGTGATACACCTGGGCTGGCTGCTGCCAGGCGGAGAAGTGCCAGTCAACAGCTGCATGGACTATAGGCTTCCTCCAGGCAAGTCATCCCTAGGATTTCCAAGAGGACCAGAATTTGAGAGGATCTCCAATGAGTCTGTGCAGGGAGACATCATTCCTCCTCCCCTTCACGAGCTGGCTGCAGGCACATCTGCCCTGCCGTGATATGCACATTTCAGATTGTCTGACCTTCTGCAGTCTGGTTGTTTTGGCTGTGCAGCCTTGGTTTATATTTGGTCTGGGCTAGTTTTTGCTTTGCAAGATCAGGTGGGAGGGTTTAACATTGTGTTTCTGGGGATTTAGGGATTTCTTCTCACTCTCTCTCCCTCTCTCTCTTATTTCTCAATGATTTCTCCAGCTGGGTCAGGTTGATCTGTGTGGGATCCTGGCAGAGCACCAGGGTGTATCATAAGCAGTGCTTGTAACATGGATTGCCTTGTATACTCAGTCACTGGGCTGCTTGGGGGCTGGAAATCTTTTACAAAACAGCACATCTGTCCCCACTGAGGACACTTACAGCAAATGAAATGAATACAAAGATCATTTCAGGCAAACCTCTCGGTATCTCTTAGTCAGAAAATGTACCAGCATATATCCAGCTATGCTAAAGCCTTCTCACACTCGTAGGACATGAACACCGATTTTATTAGGCTATGCTGCTTCTTTCTGCAGGTTGTTTTGCATTAGGCGAACTTTGTAAACATGAATCCATCCTCAGTCACACACAGAGGTCCAAGTGATCATTGCAAAGTCTGCCCAGCCCTGATTTTCCCTTAGCTTTCTACCAATTTTGGTTTGCTGGATTATGGCCTGTTCTAGACCTAATGCTTCCACCAGCAGTGCCATGATCCAGCATAGTAGCAGGGGCAGCTGCTACAATTGCATGAAGACTGCTTGGTTCCTTTTGCTGTTTCCCAGGGCTGTTCTCAGGAGCAGGCCTCATGGCAGAAACCTTTGAGTTGAAAAAATGCTTTCCTTTGGGATGTTCCCACCAATTCCTGTGTGCCATTGCCTGCTTCCTTCCTCTATGAGAAGGTCAGTGTGAGTTCTCTGCACCTGCAGCTTCTGCAGAAGCTTCTCTAAAGCATCCATGAAGACCCCAAGGATAGTGTCTGCAGAGAGGTGGACACCAAGGTCAGCAGAGAGATGGAAACCAAGGTCAGCAGAGAAGTGGCTCAGTGTTTTGCAACAAGAAGTTCTCCAAGTTAGCCTAGTGCTGCTGCCCGAGGAGAGCCAGAGGGTGCCAGGGACCAGCGTGCCAAGGCTGCCGTTCCCAAAGGTTAAGCAGACGTAGGACAGAGCTTGCCAGGTGCTCCACACATCCAAAAGCCAGTTTCTAATTTGAGATATTTTCTAATGCCCGCTGTACTCTGGGGAACGCAGACCCAGCAGAAAGCATGAGCCAAGTGTGGTGTCCTTCTGCTGTACCTGTGGCCCCAGCAGAGAAAAGGGACATTGTGCTGGCTGGGATCAGCACGCCAGGGAGGAAGCAGCCTGGCCAGGGCACAGCGGGCAGCCTGTGTGCTCTCTCCAGGACACCCATGGATGTGGTTGGAAGGCAATAGCACAGTGGGGAGCTCTCTGCACATCTCCATGACAGCTTCCACCTTGCATCTCAGCCTTTCTCCCTCCATTCTTAACGTGCAAGAAGTCAGTGTGCAGATCATGGGGTCCCAGCAGCCCCCGGGCACAGGTGACATTGCATGGGGTGGCGATGTCAGACAGGCAACAGCACCATGTGGCTTTAACGCTCCCGCGGGCTTAGAGCTCTTCCGCTTTAGAGGCAAAAGTTCTAATTTGGGCTACGTTTTCCTGTTGCTCTGACACCTGAAACCCAGTGTTAGATTCATCAAGCTCGCGAGGCAGCCTTCTGAGATGTTTGCCAGGACATGGGGCTAATAATTTAATCAGGTGAATTCAGACGGGGTCCTGGGGCAGCTCGGGTTGCATTATATAAGGGGATCTGCAGGAGGCTGGATGCTGCACAACCTTCTCTGGGATGGCCATTAAAGAGAAAACCTGCCTCTGTTTTGTACCCTGTCCAATGTCATGAAGTTTCACAAGGAGGGAAATGCATCTTCCTTCCCATAAAACCCGGCAGGGCTTTGGAAAATAAAATGGGTTGTTTTTATAGCAGAAAATCTTGTGCAGTGGCTGTCCTCTTTCACAGCAACCGTGAGACACTAGACTAGCAATTCTGTCTAAGAGATTGCACACAGGTTTTTATCCAGCTTTGGAGCAGGTTTAGCAATCCATCCAGCTGACCCCACTGAAGAGCTTTGCCCCATAGATCTGCATGGACAGCAAAGTCTGTTAGCACATGTTATTGAGGGCCTGTAGCAGGTAGGGGAGTGACAACTGATACTCATAGCAGGTGGAATATGAGGTCTGCTGGGCCCACTGGTGGGTTGTATATCTACATCACATGTTCACTTGCCTGTTATTCCTCTGTATTTCCTTATTATCTGCACAACACTCAGCGCCTTCGTACACTGCTGGCACCAGCCATGTAGCTGAAGTGTTTGCTGCAGCATCTGACCAAAAGCAACACAATGCACAGGACACAAGGGTATGACAGATACAAAAACCTGGGTGAGATGATGCTTCTGAAGGCAGCACACAGTCTTGCTTTGCAACAGTCTAAGCATCAGGTGGAGAGGGACTGGTGCGTGGGAATCACAGCCTTTTGGACCGTTTGGACCCCACTCATCCTGCCCTTGCTTGCAAGTGTCCTGCTGATTTCTTACCCGTCGCATTGAATTGCAGACCAAGCAGCCTTTAGAGACAAGTCAATCTCTGGATGGGAATCCAGGGCTTGCACTTAGGTTCACGCTGTTATTTTAGTTTGTGGTGTTTGCTTCTCATTACGGTAAGCTCCCAGGAATGTCGGCACCAAAATAGCACAGAATCACAAGGTTACCTGCTAAAGAATGAAGTAAACAAGAGGGATATTCTTTCTCTCTGCTTCTCTCCTTATTTATTTTTTTTTCCTAGAAGGAGGCATTTTGAGTACCTGCACTCAATTTCAGAAGGGAGATTTCAGGTTTGGAGTTTAAGTATATCCAGACACATGAGGTGCTTCGGGCAGTTCTGGCCTAACCCCCGCTGGGGAGATGTGCTGCCCAGGTGCTGTGGGTCTACAGCAGCATGGAGATGACATTCCTGCCAGCCCAGGCTTGCCAGGCATGAAGGTGAGGCTCTTCTGTGTCTGGAGAGCAACAGTACCCTGGCAGGCATCAGCCTGCCTCTGGCATCTGGGGCTGATGCTGCAGAATGATCTGGCAGAGGATAAGGGCACCTTGGGGGACGCTCCCCATCAGAGATTCTGGTCCAGTGGCACTGCTTCTGGTCTTCACACTGTGGGACTCATCCCAGAGGAGTGATGAGCAGGAGCAGCTCTGGAGCTTCACTTGCAGCATAGAGCCCCTGGCTCTCTCTCAGAGGCACAAATGAGCAAATACAGCCTCTTTCCAGAACCAAGCCAAGGTTTCCTGGGATACTGGTGCACAGTCCAGGAGGGACTCAGAACCACATTTCTCCGTGTTGACTCCATGAGAAATGAGAGCAGGAAAAAAACCCCAAACCACTCAGAGCCTGGCCAGGAGTGACTTTCCTGTTTCTAGGAAAGCAGTGCAGATGGTGGGAAATATTTCACCCGTGTAGTGGCAGCAGTGTTAATCTGCCACTAGGGCAGCTGGGGTCCACTTCCCTCCTCTGCCTCTGGCCTCCCTGTGTGACCTTGAATGTTGGGCTTGCTCAGAGCCAACCTTGGTGCCCCAACTGCAAACAGCCTCCACCTGCAAGAGGACAAGTGCATTCAGGACCAGAGGGGTTCGTGGTGACTTGGGGACCCCATTAGTATGCAGGGGGACCGGCACCCTCCTTACAGCCACAGTGGGATGCAGGAGGTCATGGACAGAGCCATCACCTCTGCCTCCACCTCTCTGCATGACTTGGAAAAGGCACTGCTTGGTCTCAGTTTCAGAAGGGGCACTTGGGAGGGAGAGTCACACAGAAATCTGTGCCCTTTGTCTCTCCATCTGTAAATTAACAGCTTGAGCTGCCAGGCTGGGGATTGCATTACACTCCCGCTTTGCCCAGAGGATGCCTGGGCCAGCAGTGGTGACAAACAGCGGGCTCCTGTCAGAACAGAAACCCTCGCATGGTCAAAGGGGACTGCTGAGGCAAAGAATGCTTTCCAGCCTTGGCTGCTCTCTTTGTCTTTCCTTCCACTTTTTCAAAAAGAAACCAAATATACACAAGGCTGATTAAAAAAAAAAAAAAAAAAACCACCACAAAACCCAGCCTTCTCCCCAAACCCCTATAGTTTGCATATAGCAGAAGTTAAAATGGCATCTTTGGCTACTGTACCTGGCTGGTTTGTGGTGATTCTTGTGGGATCACCCATATGCTGGACAGTTAAGATAAGCCAGGAGTTGAGGCCCTTTATCCCTGCCTGGTATACTAACAAAATGATAAAAAAGCCACAATGGTTTCACTGGCCACCCAACACATATGGCTCTGGGCTCCCTGAGGAAATAAAGTGACAAAACCAGGGAAACTCCACACCTGACGAACTGCAATGGTGGCTCTTTCTTTATCAGCAGGGAGGGACAAGCGTGTGGGTCACCACTGTGGTAAGACGTGCAACAGGAATTGCCTATCTCTTCTGAGGGAGAGGATGAAGCATAGAATCTGGAGAAAAGTGAACTACCAAATACAGTCCAAAAATGCAGCCTTGGCTTTTCCTCTTCTTAATGCCTAGCAGAGAGAAACCTGTGGGGAACACAGGCACAACACCTTCAGACAAGTTTGCAGTGTGCATCACACAACGGAGTTGGAAATAACCCTCTGCTGGACTGGGCAGGGAGAGGATCACTGGTACTTGGTTTGGGGCTGCCTGGTGCTGAATTTATTCCCTCCAGCCTTTGTCATGCTCAGATCTGAACACATTTTGGAAAGACGATGTCTACTTCAAAACAGTGACAATCACTGCCCTTTGAGTGGAGGAAAGTGAAAGGTGGAGGCAGCTAACAGATTGGTGGAACACAAGGGAACTGTAAAATGGTCAAGGTTAGTGAAGGGAGCAGCAGCCCCAGCAGACGCCACCTGCCCAAGCAATTGCCAGGCACTGGCAGGATATATTTTTCTGTTAAATTTTACAGGGACCTCCTGTGGGAGGGGGGTGACACATATCTCTATGGTGCTCAAGGGCCCAAACCAAGCAATTCGCAACCTAGAGTTTTTGTGCCTGCAATTATGGAGATGACTCATGAGATACCGCAGGACACAATATAACAGATGTCCTGGCTGGGAGTGCTGCAGGGAGGTGCAGCTATCAGCAGAAACCAGGCAGGAGACTTCAGTCTGACCCAGCTTTGAAAGGAGGAAGGTGTAGTTCCAGCTGGAAGGGCTGGGCACCTCACAGCTGGACAAGGGAGGAAAGGAAAAGCTCGGTGTGGGCTTCAGGGTCTGCTGAAGAAGCATGTCCTGTCATGCTAGCTGACTCCTGGGCTGCTACAGCTGTGTGGTCGATGGTACCTGGATAAACGTGAGCATGGGAACACACACCGACTTGGGGAAGGGGCTCCATCACCTCTACATGAACAAATCTGATGCTAAAGGGCTGAAGGAAGTAGTGGGAAAAAATGCAAGCTGTCATCTTAGTCACAAACTATTTACAGGTAGTTGGGGGGCCCTTCAGGAGACAGGGTGAGTTATCACCTTGCATAAAGAAAGAGCTCTTGCAAAAAAAGTACCTGTAAACTGGTGGCTGAACTTTGTGGAGAAACTATAAAAATGCTGTGAGTGATCCCGAATTGCTTGAGAGAAAAGCAGAAAAATAGAACAGATGGGGCAGGATGGAGAGGTGGTGTGTGCAAGGAAGATGGAGAGGAAACCAATGACGATGATGGTGGAAAGGAAGTAGAACTGCCCATTAAAGTTTATTTTACGCAAAGCCTATTGTTCTTTCAAGTTAGTCCATTGCAACACTGGGATAAAAGCAGACTAGAGATGCTCATGTCCATTTTAACCACTTCCTCTCCCTTTTAGTTGTCTAGCTGAGACCACAAGGTGCCACAAAGGTCTGTCTGCAACAGGATACTCATGCAAATGCTCCTCTTCCTCAACAGGACATTCAGGAACAAACAGTATCTGAGGAACTACAGGCCTGTCAGCCTGACCTTGATACCAGGAAAGATCATGGACAGGATCATTTTGAGTGAGCTCTCACAGCAAGTACAGGGCAACCAAGGGATCAGGATGATAGCATGGGTTTATGAAAGGGAAATCCTGCTTAGCCAACCTGATGGCTTTCTATGACCATGTGACCCATCTTCTAGATGCAGGAAAGGCTATGAATATTGTCTACCCGGTCTTTAGTAAGGCCTTTGACACCACCCCCCACAGCACTCTCCTGGAGAAGCTGGCAAATCATGGCATAGACAAGTGTATTCTTCCCCAGGTTAAGAACTGTCTGGATGGCCGTGTCCAGAGAGTTGTAATTAATGGGGTGAAATTTTGTTGGCAACTGGTCACAAGTGGTGTTCCTCAAGGCTTGGTTTTGGGGTCAGTCTTGTTTAATATCTTTATTGACAATACGGATGAGGCGATTGAGTGCACCCTCAGTAAGTTTGCAGATAACACCAAAGTAGGTGGAAGTGTTGATCTGCTTGAGGACCTGGACAGGTTGGATCAATGGGCCAAGGCCAATTGTATGAGGTTCAATAAGGCCAAGTTCTGGGTCCTGCAGTTCAGTCACAAAATCCTCAAGCAACTCTACAAGCTTGGGGAAGAGTGGCTGGAAAGCTGCCTAGAAGAAAAGGACCAGGGAGTGTTGGTGGACATCCAGCTTAACATGAGCCACAGGTGTGCCCAGGAGGCCAAGAAAGCCAACAGCATCCTGGCTTGTATCAGGAATAGTGTGGCCAGCAGGAGTAGGGAAAGTGATGGTGCCTCTGTACTCAGCACTGATGAATCCTCACCTTGAGTATTGTGTTCAGTTCTGGGCCCCTCGCTACAAGAAGGACATTGAAGTGCTGAAGTGTGTCCAGAGGAGAGCCACCAAGCTGGTGAGGGCTCTAGAGGACAAGTCATATGAGAGGAGGCTGAGGGAACTGAGCATGTTTAGTTTGGAGAAGAGGAGGCTGACGGGAGACCTCATTGCCCTCTACGACTACTTCAAAGGAGGTTGCACAGAGGCGGGCGTTGGCCTCTTCTCCCAGGTGAATAACGTCAGGACCAGAGGAAATGGTCTGAAGGGGAGGTTTAGATTAGATATTAGGAAGAATTACTTTACTGAAATAGTGGTCAGGCACTGGAACAGCCAGCCTGGGGAGGTGGAGGTATTTAAGAAATGTGTAGATGTGGCACTTCACGGCAGCATCACACCATATCCTCTTTGATGAGTCTCCATGGCCTTCATGATGCCTGGGAACATGGGCTGCTATCTGTCACAGGCTTCCTAGCTGGGAGGAAGCTTTGGTGGCTTCAGACATCATCCGGTAGCATCTGTTTCCACACCCTTTCCTTCACAGATGGTGTTGCTGCAGGAATCCCAGAGTTCAAACTCACACCCAGCTGCTGGATGCGCCTGTGCAAGGCCAGGGTAGCCACAGCCAGGCAAAACAGAATGAGGTCTCCTTTATTACAGTATATAAAAGTGAGGGATGTATTTATGGAGATCAGGAAGGGCTGGCTCAGAGCATGAGATATTCTTCAAGGGGACAAGAGCCAGCTGCTACGGGAAGCAAATCTCCATCTTGGTTCCCAGTTGCATGTTAAATGTAACAGCAACCACTAAACAACAGTTGATAATGCTCATAGTCCTAATAGCCTTGAGACATTGCACAAATGGTCACTCAGTTAAGTATTTGCAATAAAATCTTCCTGGGAAGCATTTTTTCCCCAAGTAGATGATATTTGGTCTATGTCAAAATTTTTCTTTCCTGTTTTAGGGTCTCGTTCTTCCCTCTTTGGCAAGTTACTACATGATTTCCAGGTGGGCAGGAGAAGGACAATTGACAGAGGTTTTAATTTTTAGGTCTAAAGTGGTTCTTATCATTGCCAAACATCCGAATCTCTCCATAGTTTCTATTTTTATCTGAGTTTTGGACAACCTTAGCACAACTTCCAGCTTTTCCTTGGAGTCTGGGTTTAAAGGTCAAAGCAAACTTTTGCAATAATCTTGAGAGTGAGCCTATGCAACACTGGATTTCATATTAAAATTTCCCTTATTTGCTTCATACGCAAATGGGCTTCATATACCTTGTAAGAAGGTAGTACATTCAGGAAGTCCTCCAAGATCAAGAGGAGAACGAAGTATTATTAGCAGAGGGCAAGGAGCAGAGCTCTGTAAGCAGGCATCACACTGAGCAGGAGGTTTTAAATAGTTCCCTCAGAGACAGCTTTGGCTCCTTCTGTTACACGGTTTTGCTCAAGTGTTCAACAAATTATCTCATGAAGGAAGCAAATACTGCAAGAACAATGTACCTCGTATGTCTTGCAGGGGTTGAAAACCGCAGCATGGAAAGAGCAGTCTCAGCTCCTTAAACAAGTTAAACAGAAAGGAAAGGCACAGAGAGGGAAATCCTCTCTGACTTTGTTATGGAAATGTGATACAGTTTGACATTTTAATTGCGATTCTCCCCTTATTATCTGGCACACGTTCATAGTGCCCAAGATGTTGTTTAGTGAATCCAGCTGCCTCCTCCACTCCGTTTGAAGTCCGGTGACTCCGCGTGATAGGGGAGTGTGAGAGTCAATGTGATTTGTGTATGAGGAAACATAAATATGTCACAGGAGTTTAGTCTTATAGGTCTGCAGAGTTTATACTTGCAAAATCTGTTGTGCCCTTGTTTACACACCCAGATCCAAAGGCCTGACACGCCCTCGCTCTAGCTCAAAACTTTCATCATTTCTGTCTTGTTTCTAATGAGCTTATTGCAAAGCATGTGGATGATGTTTGACCACAGTTTAATATATCTAGGGAAATGTGCTCTCAAATGTTAAGAAGAGCTTTAATCAAAGTTGATTCTTTGTCGTTAGCTGAGACGAGCACACATGAGATTCTGCTGCCACATGTACAAACTCCTAGGCACGGGCCTCCCCACTTGCCAAAACCCCATTCACACAAAA
>VZRU01012790.1:192805-206744 GCA_013398155.1 Pedionomus torquatus
AGTAAGGCTTGTAGATATGTGAACATTTGCACACCCCTGAGCATAGACACCTGAGTGCAGAGATGCAGCTGGGCTTAAGTGCTGAACATCATGCCTGCTCTTCCCACAGCTAACTTCTGCCAGCCAGAACTGTTGAGATTAACTCATCTGCTCACTGCTGTTCTTCATCTGCACTTCACCATTGCTTCCTGCCACAGGGGAAGACTCATCATTAAATGGTCGTGTGCTGTTATGTAGCAAAAGAATGAAAAGCTTTACGATGGGGCATATTAAAAAACAAACTGTAGGAAGCACAGAAATCTAACTTAAGGGAAGAGACTTTTGGGAACATGCCATTAGCAGCAGGTGTCCTAGTCTCTCAGAGTCTCCTTTAAATCCCATCTTGCAAATCTGTACACCTGAAAAAGAGAGAAAGAGGGATGATAATCTCCCTTTGGATAGGAGGATCTTTGAGAGAAGCAGCTACGTGAATAAAAAGATTCAGGCTAAATCACTTTTGAAGTTCAATTGTCTCTCTGAAAGCACTAAGCTTCCACTGTTCCGTCTCTGGAGCTAGGAAAAACTGATTTTGTAATTAATTTTGCCCGAATAAATGACCTAGATAAGGCTACCACAAATAGTCCTGGTGACCTTCCTAACCCCAAGTCCAGGCCTTTCTCCAGCAGTCGGAAAGAAAGGAAGACCGTTGGCAGAACACATTTGAGAAGTCTAGCTAGAGCTGAGATTTCTGTTACTGAAGCTTTACGTAGAAGAGTCATCTGGGGAACATCCAGTTCTGCGTCAGAGATATACGCATCATCTCACTCTAAATTGGTCGTTGATCTTTTAAGGCTCTCATGCTTCTAACCTTTACTTCTATAGCCCCGATGAGTGAGATAGGATGATAAGGATCCATAAATGAGTCACAGTTTGAAGAACAGGAGTCAAAGGGATATTTTGTTCTGGATGCTCAGATAGAAACCTTTACAAGTAGTAAGACAATAACTACATGGGAAGTGTCAGCTGACTGAGGGACCAAATCACTGGTTCTTTGCCTTCTTGGCTCCATGAAAGATAGCTCTGCTACTGAGCATCCCAAAATTACTTTTAAGCTGT
The DNA here is from genome assembly GCA_013398155.1 of Pedionomus torquatus. Lineage (NCBI taxonomy): Eukaryota > Metazoa > Chordata > Aves > Charadriiformes > Pedionomidae > Pedionomus > Pedionomus torquatus. The sequence continues at coordinate 193,901 of VZRU01012790.1, forward strand.
ATCCAGTTATTGAAGAGTAGATTTAGAAAAGTCACAAAGAGGGAACTTAGATGCATAACTCATAGTTTCCAGGGGATCTGAACACATGGTTTCACTTAGTGGTCTTTCCTGCTACCTTTCACAAGAAAATAAGGTTCTTCTCAGAAGGAACCTAGGAATAATACAGCTTGAGTATAGTGCCTGAAAACACTATATGATGATGTGGTTAGCATGGGGACTGGATACAAGGGCAGACTGCCCTTCTTATTGCTTCTTTAACAGTCATTTGCCAGTTAACTGCAAAGTGACATGATCCCCGGCTACACTAATATAGACTCCCAGTTGCACAGTAATTGCAGACTAGCACCACAGAAATCATGTGCTCCGTGCTAGCAGCCACCAAGTCCTAGTCACTGGTATATGGCATCGCACTTCTCCACCCAGTAACAAGCTGAGAGACAGACGTTGCCGTGGCAGGAGGTAGAGAATAAGCAGCTGTGGGTAAAGTAGCCCTTAGGAAACAGTTCAGAGGGGCTTACAATGTTTTATCTCATCTGTGATGGTTTAGTGAGACACAGTAACCTCATTGCCCAGCTCTTAAACATTATTTCTTACTCAGGTCCAGAGTCATGGCAGAGGGAGCCATTCAGTGGCTAATGCCAGGCTGAAGCCAGTGTTTTAGTGATAAGAGAATGTGGAAATGAAGACAGTACTTATTTTTGTAGCAGAGCTCTGTCAGAGCTTGTCCTCATGCCGAATACCCAAATCATGTGAAAGCAGGAGGCCATTTGGGAACTATTTGCAGAGTGGAAGTTCTTTGTGAGGGCTTCCCTCTCTGCCTTCGCTCACCCTTTTACTTGAAGCAAGCTGCTCCAGGACATGCCCAGAATGTGAACCCAGTTGGCAACTGAGCCAGTTAGAAGCCAGGTGGCTTACAAATCTCTCCTCTCTGAGCAAATACTGTGGGAAATTGCTCTTGTCCCAGGAGCAAGCTTAGGAAACTACATGCAAAGCTGTGAATTTGCATCTGAACTGGGTGGGAAGACCCTCTACACCTTGAATGGCCTCACAGCTATTTCTATCAGCAGGAATGTTGTTTCTCCAGCCACTGAATCAGTGAGTTTGGGATTAAAAAGGGAGCAATTTCCACCCGAGAAAGATTATTTGTTTTTTCCAATTCCTGACTTGCTCTTCTGCTTTAATTGTGGGGCTCTGATTCTAACAGCTTCATGAACTCCAAGAAACTGTCTGAGCCACAGGACCTAGGCATGCCCGGGCTCCTCACCTGCAGCAACTGAGGAGTTAAATGCATTAGGTGGCAGAGGTGAAACCTCATATTTGTGAAGGTGCTCACACGCAGAATCCATTCCTCTGGCCCAGCTGACACATGGCAGTCTCCAATGACAGACCATATGTCTGAGCCTACAGAGCTGATTTAGGCTATTTCAGTGACTGATTTGTTTAGGGCAAACATCCTTTTGTGGGCCTAAACAGAGTGGGCAAAAGATACAACCCAGCTCCGCTGCCAGTCAGTGCTTGCTGACTGATGACTACTCCATGTGAGCTTTCCCTCATCTGTTTCAGTGCAAAGTTTTTAGTGCAAACCAGATTTAGCAGTAGATTAAGCTAAAACAGGTGACTTTGTCCTTCTTCCGTTGAGGAACACTGCACCAGTAGAGCTGTGGGATGTTGTAGGAACTTCAGCGGAAGCACAGTTGCGAGTAGATGTTAAGGGCACATATCCTAAAACTTTTCCCAGTCCCTTGCAAAGTGGGCTCTTGCAAACCTTTGCTCTCAGTGGCAGAGATCGTTTAGTTCACTTCACTGACTGGGTCATTTACCTAAACTGGAGGATCCTGCCTGGTTATTTGATGTGAGAGGCAGACATACTCTGCATGCACTGGGGGTTGGCTTATGAAGCTGTGTTGGGAAGACTGCAGAAGAAGTGGGTTTCTGCAGCCGGCTACTGGCACTGAATAGCTCTGCTTTTTTGTGCAGTCCACTAGTGAGACCCTTAAACCATTCCTTCCCACTTATTCCCTGTCTAACATTACTAGCTTTGCTGACTCTCTCCTCTTGCCCCAGCTCTACTTATCTGATCACCTAGCCTCTCCAAAATTAGTAGTGTTATGTTTAGCCTGTTCTGGCACTCTGTGCACTCCTGTGGGTGCTGGGTCGGTCTCAAAGGGAGCCGAATTTCCACTGCTATTGGAGAGAGGAGTGTTTTCAAAACTGCTGACACCAGATCCCAGTGAGTGAACTAAACCAAGAGGCTGGAGCCTGTGAAATGTTCTTAATATAGCCAGGGTGAATAGCTCTCATCTTGTGTTACCAAAGCCCTGCAGTCATGTGTCCCGGCAGCCCCATACCCCTGTCAGGCAGGAGGGCAAGAGTGTGAGGTCATTTCTAACAACGCTGCTTCCGTGATGTCATCACAGGAAAGCTGAGCAACTACTTGTTTTAGGCGTGGGAAGTCAGAGGAAAGGGCAGGCACAGGATTTAAGTTTTCCTTTCTGCTTCCGTGTGAGCCAGACATAGTTTTGGAGGTTACAGGGGGGTCATTTTCCTCTCCTTTCCTCCTTCTTGGAGGTCACTCTAGCTGTATCACTGGCAGCACTCTAGCAGTGCTGGGCTGAGGAAGCTTTGCTCCAGCCTTACCGGAGTATGAAAGAGCCATCTACAGGTGATGGGAGATAAGGCGGCACAGCCCTACCTTCTTCCCTGAGCAGCCGGAGGGCAAGATGCTAACCCGAGTTTGTGGCCTTCTCCCCTGTGTTAAACCTCCTTCCCAGGGTCACAACCACCCCTCTTGCAGGGCACTCATGCATTATGTGAAAAGCTCCAGTCTCTTCCAGCCCACAGTTGCTGACCTCAGGAGAGGAACCACCAGCTGAGCTTGTTGGGGAGGCTGGTAGTCCCTGGGGTGGCGAATGTCAGGAGTGCCAAAGGGCTTGCAAGACACCATAGCTGTGAAGCCACCTTGGAGGCACTCTTGTTGCAGCTTTTCATGTCTTTCAGAGAGGCAGTGGGAGACAAGACCTGTGTGATCAGAAGAGTGGGTTTGGCAGAGCAAGAAAGGGACCATCACACTCAGTTACCAGACTTCAGGTCCAGCTAGACTTTGGGCCATGCTCCAGAGAGCTTTGCTGGCTGCTGCTGCAGTGTGTCTGCATGGCAATCTGAGTGACCATCATGCCAATGCAGTGGAGGGAGATGGGGGGGGCCTTGGAGGATATACAGTGGTGATGCACAGGCTGCTAATGAGGGGCCAAATTTGCCTTGGAAAGAGAGGGCCCCAATGATTGCAAAATATTTAGGAAAAAAATGGGAACTTCTCCTAGTCCAGAAAGGCTGATGTGAGTTGCTGTATCAGACAGAAGGTCTAGACTGGAAGGCCACTTCTACTCAGTCATCCTTCAGAGATTTCAGATAAGCCTATAAATTTTTTATACATTTTTTTTCCCTCCACAACAAATATAACAGTTTGTTCTTTCTTTCATCATGTTAGGCATTTCTGCATGGACTGATGTTCACAAGGGGCAGAAGGAGAACTTTGGACATATTGAGTGCCTGAAATACACTGCTCCCAAGAAAAGCATCTGCTGTTTCTTTACCACAAATATTTGCCTATTCCTTTTTTCCTTTCCTTTCACTGACTTGCCTCCAAAATCTCTTCTTTCTCTTTGTTTCCACCCAGAACCTCCCCCCACTGCCCTCACCATCCATCTGTCCTCTTCCATTTCTTTCCTACACATTATTGTGTTTTAACCCAGCTTTGGCTTGTGAGTGCTGTAGCCCCCATGGGCTCTGACTGACACATGACATAAAGAGTGTGGACTTAGTCTTGGTGAAGTGAAAGCGCAGTAGTCAGCATGTATGAGCTGAGTAGCATAATAGAAAATACAGCTTTTAATTAAAACTGGTATTTCAGGACCTCTGCTGGTGGCAACCCTGCTGAAATATGACATTGCTGAAGCCCCGCAGACTGTAGTGTGATCCCCCATCTCCAGGAGCTGCAGCTCCCAAGGCACTTGGAGCAATGGGAAGTGCTCTGTATAATGGCTAAAGTGCTCTCAGTTTGGTCTGAGAGCACTCCCACAGCGGGATGGCGACTGATTTGTGGTCTGGACTAAGGGATCTGTGTGGCAAAGTGCAGGTCACAGCCATGGCACTGCTTTGTACATTGTTTCCAATAACATGCCTTTAAAATTGTGACATTCAAACACTGAGGAATGTGTCCCTGTTGTCACCTACAGAGACCTCAGGAGGCCAGAAGCAAGGTCTTCCAATTTCTCTCCTGTTTATTTGACATAAAGCAGCACCTGTTCTTACGTCTTGCTTTTCCAATATTTCATTTCATTTATTCTTTTATTGCACCTGCTGCTGCTGACCCTCCAAAGTGCTCCCTCTGAAGACTGCCCTGTGGCTATCCCAGGAGAACATGGCATCCAGATTCTCCATTCACCCCACGGCCCCTTGAAAGTAGCATCATGGCTGCAAAGGAGGGAGGACCAGGGATTACAGGCCCAGGCAATCCTCTGTTATCACCTTGTTATGCTACTGCCTTCCCGTGATAACTGGGGCAAGTCACTTGGGCCTCGATCTGCAAAGACAAGGTCTTCGATCTTGGTGCGTGTAAACCCAAATAACAGAACGCCTTATTTCACAAGGTGCCACAGTAGAAGCAGACGTGCCCTATGGACAACTCGCAGGACCAGGATGGCATCTCAGAGAGAGAAAGCAAGAGCAGGCTGGGCTCATTATGAATAATTCCCTTAAAATGGCAGCAATGCTGCCCACCTGTCCCTGGATACCTTACCTCCCTGGCACAAGTGGAAAGGGCACAGGCGACCTCAAGTATCCCAATTTGGTTCATGCACAGCCAGTGTCCTTGTGCAAGGAAATAGTTGAGCTCTCAGAAAGCTGAACTAGCTTGACGCAGCAGTTCTCATTTCCCTCTGTTCTCCTTCAACCAAACCATATATGACCTGTGTCCAAGGCATGACACAGACAACCTGAACTCACAATGTTACCTTCTCCTAAATTTTCATGCAAAGGAATATCTGCTGCATGGGTGGCCTGTGAGGTCAAGGAAGGTATTTCCCACCAAAGGTGAAGTGAATTTCCCATCTCTCTCTGGGTACATTTGACAGAGGCCAGCCATTGCATTAGCATAAATGACTTCATATTAAATCAGAGGGAGAAGGAAAACTAGGGTTTAGGATAGAAGAAAATACAATTTATTTGGTACATCTGAGGGCCGGTGCCCAAAGCCACAGTTCATTTGACAAATTGTAATCTTTTTGAAGTTTATAAAACTAGGAACAGCCTCATAATCTGGACACAACAAGAACTCTACCTACCAGCTGAGGAAACAAGCAGCAGAGAAAAGCTGCCAGCAATCCTCCTGGCCTTCCTTCACCAGCACTACTCCTTGGTCCCAGGACCTGTGGTGGGAGCATGGCCTTCCAGGTGGACAAAGGAGCCAGAAGTGAGTGAAGGCAGAGATTCTCTCTCTGTAGGGTGCCTTGGAGGGCTAGCAAGGAAAAGGAAAGAGCACCAACAGGTCCTCAGGCTCAACACAGGCTGCTGACTCAACGTGGGACCAAGGTTTCAAGGTAGGAGCTGAAGATCTTGTTTGGATTTGCTGGGCAGTTATGTTTTCTACAGCTCTGGACGTGGGGACATTCATGAATGTTGCCAGCACATAATGGAGAGAAGACCATTTAGCCGCAGAAGACCTCTTGCATGGAGACCCTTGAGATTTTCCCTGGGCTATGTAAGGAGGAGAATTGAAGATCATGGGGTACTAAGCGTCTTCCCGCTCCTGCCCTTGCTGAGGGCCATTGGAGGAGGACCATCCCTAGATGAGAAAGAGGAGCTGCATCTGACATTGTCCCTCAGCACCTGTCCTGCAGGAGATGTGCAGGGGTACTTGGGCTCTCAGCAGAGCTCAGCGAGAACGTGAAGAGAAATCCACCCAAGTTACTCCTGTCCTTTTTGTCCACAGGTTTAGACCTTTAACACACCAGCAAGCATGGAGTTAAGACTGCAGCTGAGATGAAATCCAAACATTTGCAAGTGTGGGAATTCCCAAGGAGAGCAACCAAACTACCTTCAATCTGCCCTCAGAGCAGGGCTTTTACACAGCCTGCAGCCGAATCTGCCTCAACCAGCTGCAACAAAGAGTTTAATCTTATCAGTGACCATAAAAATTCAAATTCCTCCTAGCAGAATTGCTGATGGGGATGGTAGTGCCAAGCCTGGCTTCACTGAAGTCTTGCACAGTCAACTGTGGGGAAAAATGCTATATCCCAAATTCCTGAATCACAAATTCCTCTATCACCCCACACTCCACATAAGGAGAATGAGCCTTTCTGTGACTTGGCACCTCTCAGGGTGGAGCAAGATCTGAAATGTTTTTTCCCTCCGTCACTTAGGGGTAGGATTTTCATGTTACTGAAGTTAAATGGGTACAATGCTTCTAGCAGGGTCATCTAAAGTGCTGCAGAGGGACACTGCCTTGGCAGTGGGTATGCTTGGCCACAGGTGGGTCCCACAGCTCCTCAGCATGTCTTCACTGAAAGGGTCCAGCGAAGGGACTAAGTCCCTGCAGACAGATGCTCCTGGCAAAGCCATGCTTCTCCCTGCAAGGTGCATTGATCTCAGTGAGGGCAGGGTATACCCGTGGGAATGGCCTGGTGATACCATTTTTGTGGTGAGAAAGCAATGCCTCAAGCGCTCTTTTCCTGTCTGGGCTGTCTTCTTCACACATGTGCAGGTGCTGGACTTGGGGGCCAACAGGTGAACACAGATCTCAGACATGGGCCTGAGACCTGGGTTATTCCTCAGTGGCTCACTTTGGTGTCATTGTTGAGCAAAAATGTGCAGGTAAGTTTTTGTCTCCCACAGTCTGTCACTTAGAGCTGTGTGGCCTGTCCTGCAAATGCTCAAGCCTCCCGCAGGAGTCAGTGGGGGCCACAGTACCTACTGGTACTGTGGTAACCATGACTGGCTCTTCTCCAGCCTCCCAATCCCTTTGTTTGGCCCTTTCTGCCTCCAACCCCCCCATATGCATGGGTCTTGCAAACGTAAGATCAGCTTTCCTGAGCTGCACTCGGCTGTCCCTCCCTCATACACCTGCCACTGCTATCATCCTTTCTGCTGTCCCACGTTCATCCTGTCAACTCCCTGCTTGTCCTCTCTTGAGGTCTGTCCCCTGCCATGACCCCACAAGCTATGCCCAGCCCCTCCAAGCTTTCAGAAGACAGTACTATCTTTGTGTTTCCCTTGCTCCTCCTGTATGGTACAATTGTTCTCTCCTCTCAGCCCATTCACCCACGCGTTTCCTTCCCTGTGCACATGGATGTGGTCTTTACAGGTACACTTATGCAGTGTGTTGAGATGAAGCCTGAGCTCTGCTCCAGCTCAGTCTGGTCTCTAGTAGAGGTGTCTCATCCAAAAGTGGAGGCTTTCCCTCTGTCTGTAGCAGACAGCTCCTCTTGCAGTCCACAGGAAAGGCCCCCCCCCCCGGACACCCAAGGAGAAAATACCTGTGTGTCAAAGACCTGGAGTGACTGTGCAATGCAGACACACTTGGACGCCCTCTGAGAACAGGTCTGTAAGCATTGCTCCCAGCTCTCCAAGGTCTTGCTCCTGATGCTGATAGGAAGTCACCCTGCTTATACAGGGGAGGCTGGTGGAAATACTTGGCATGCACTTCAGCTGTTGATAAGGCTGGACTATCTGCCAATACACATTGTGCCTCTCCCTCTGTCTGACTTGGAGTGGTCTACAGTTCTCATCACGATCGTGTGTCAACACCTGTGCCTTCTGGCTCCTTCCCCTTGCCTCACCCTTTGTACATCTTGGATTATTGCTGCTCGGCACAGAGGTTTCAAGGTAGGAGCCAGGACCCCAATGCCCACATCCCACCATATCTGGCTGCTTTGGGAACTGTATTGTGGAGAATAGCACAGAGGCACATGGTACATGCTTGCAGCTGCATTCAGAAATGTGGCTTTGCTTGCAGAACTGTACATCTAACTCTTGTGTTGGGCAGAGGGAGATAGTGGGTGTCCTTCCTCCCACTATTGCAGAGTCGGAGGTGACAGACAGCTGTCCTAATTAGGGGCAACAGAGATGAGGCTTCCATGGAGAACAAGTTTTATTTATGAGCTAGATTAGGAGGCATTAATTGCTTTCTCTCCTGGTTTCTGCTCAGAAAGGTACAGTAATCACAGGAACATTTTTGACATTGTTGACATAGCTTCCCAGCCCTCCTGCTGAGAAACAGGGACTCTTGCATACTTCAAAAGGGCTTAAAGGCTCGGGTTGTGCCACCACAGTAGTAGTGCCGATCTAGGACTGGGGTGGGGGGAATTTGCATTAGAAGGATTAAATACCAGGGCTATTGTGGAATTTTAAACTGATGTTTTCCGGCTGACCACAGGCCCAGAGCTTGTGTGTGGCATGTTTGAGCCTCAAAAGTGCTCTTGATCCTCTGATCTTTTATTTCATAACATTTCTCCCCACTCCCTCCCCTCAAATGTATTTTGCTTTTCTTTTGGCTGCTGAGCAGACACACGTTAGCAAAAGGAACATGTTGGACTGACAGTACTGAGAACAGTCTGAAGCTCAGGAAAGCTTTCTTTATGTGCATTGGAAACACTGAGGGTCTGCATTACCCTTGTGGTGTGGGGCCCCAGTATAACAACAAAGTTAAAACATGCTCCATCCTGACCCAAGGGCCCTACGAAACTTTGCCGCAGTCCTGCACAAACACCATGGGATGTTCTTACATCATGTTACCTCTGAAATGTGCCTCTTGCTTGTGGTTCATATAAAATCCTCCTGTCTTTCATAGCATGATGCTAAATGAGACGTTTCTTGCAGCTACATCAACATAATGGGGTCTCCACTGAGACAATCTGTTTCCAAAACATCAGTCCATGATATTCCTGGCACTTCTCAAGTACCTCACTCTGCAGGAAGAGATTGATCCTGTGAGGATGCTCAGCCTCTCACACAACTGGATCAGTTGTTCTCATGCCAGCCTGCCGTCCAGCTGTCATTAGACACAGGTTCCGGCTGCACACAGATTTTCTCCTGTGGCACTAAATAGCTTTGTATTAGGTCCTGCAACTGAACCTGGGTTAGCTCTCAGAGTAGCCACCTCCCTGCACTGCATAAGAAAAACATGGTTCTTGGCAGGGAAAGATGTCTGGGGTTGGGGTTTTGGTTTGCTTGTAGGTTGGAGTTTTTTTGCTCTGCACAGAGGTGAATGCCCAGCCTTCCAACATCAGTCTTGCCACGTGCAGCGTCCCAAAGTCCTATGAGACTTGCCCTGGCTTGTCTTTGAGGCAGACAATGGAAACTGAAAAGGGCCAGTCTTGGCCCTGGGCATGCAGTGCTGTGATTCAGTGTCTGAGCAGGGTCTGGAAGGAAAGCATGTGCCCCTGCAGACTGGGAGCACAGCAAGAATCCCGCTGCTGCTCCCCCTGCATCACAGCCAGCAAGCGTCCCCCCACAGCAGGGCCGTGAAAGTTCCATGAAAGCAGGGGCCCAAAGCCTGCTCCAAGCTCTCCTTTAAACCTGGCTGCCTCCCCAGAGCACAGCCCTGTGGCTTACGGGGCACAGGCACCCTCTGTAAGCAGAACCAGTCTCTTTCCACTGTGATGTGGCCCTTTATGGCTGAAGGCCCCAGTCAGTGCCAGCTAAAATTGCTAAGGACCTGATACGCAAATAAATCTGTTCCTATTCTTCCTAAAATCTCTCTTGCTGATGTTTCTAGTAGTTATTATAATTCAGTGAGGACTTGGCAACCCATCAAAGCTAGCATTTTCCCTTAGTCTGACGCAGCAAAGTAATAAAGAGCAACCACTAAAGATCTTGGACCAGCTACAGAGCGAGGCAGCAAGGGGAGTTCAACTTTTTCCCTGCAACCGTGACTCAGCTTTACAGCCCACCCCCTGCAGGGTAGTTTCCCCAAAGCAATGGTTGTACCACAGCCAACTATCCCTCCACTGCACCTCCTCAGACATCCTGGGATGACTCCACCGTGGGAAGCTGAGAGCGCTGTCATGGAAGCAGCAGTAGCTAGAGGCTTCAAGAGCAGGTGTGCTCTCGCCTGCATTTGACAGATGCCTGTTAATTATTTATACGGCACGAGAGGTGTATTTGATGCTAGACAAATAGATAGGCCTCTTTCCCCAAGGAGCTTTCCATGCAGATTATGCAGATGCCAGCAGGCAAGGCAGGATCAGGCATGATGCAAAGAACCAACCATGCCATGGAAGAGGGTAGTGATGAAAAGAGAGACAAAAGGTGCAAGCCTTTTAGAGGAATTGGAAGGAGATTATTTGATGAAGGGAAGAGAAATTATTTTCCACTCACAGAAAAACAAATCAAAAAGAGGCAGCAAGGATGTTATAAATACCAGAGTAATGAGTAGACATACCAGTTTGGGGCTTAAAATGGGCACAATTCCTGCCCTGGCAACCATACCTTCTTTGTACAACAAGGCTGTAGGAAGCTGGGAGTGTGCAATCCTAGGGATGGAGTAGAAGAGGCTGCCATGAATTGGCCTTTTGCAATATGCAGTAATGTGCCACATGTTCTGGATGTGCAGCATGAAAGGATACGCTGGTGTTAGGGAAGTACAGGAGCAAGATCTACACCGGGAGAACCTGTAGAAAGCTATATGGTCCTGTATGCTTGGGACCACTTTGTCTCCCAGTAGTGTTGATCAGACCCCCTGTGTCATCCCTCCATCCAGGAAAGGGGGTGGGAAAGCACCAGTGATGCTGCAAGGGGGGCAGTAAGTCCCCACTACCTCCTCGTAGGTGACACAGAGCACAGTGCAGCCTGCTTTACTCCTGTGGCTGCAAACTGTAAGAAGAGCAGCTGACAAAAAGAGGTCCTTTAAATCAATAGACAATCCAATGGCTTTTTGATTCAGAGTGCCCTGATTCCATATCCTGCTGGAACAAGGATAAGTCTCCATTTGATGGTGTACTTAGTCGGACGCCTTTTTGGAATCCTGCACTGACCACATCAGACCATGCAACTTCTCTACTCCTCGCCAGGATGCACTTACACGCTGGCTGCTTTAATAGTTGAGGTGGCACTTTCATTTTAAGCGCTTCTTTTCATTGGCTTCTGCAACATTCTGAAACCATTTGGAGTTTGTTTTTTTTCCCCTCAGGCTGAAATTTCTCACAGTCATGCTCAGCCTCAGGTGATGAAAGTTTGATGATAATCTGCTGTTGCCAGTGTCTCGACTCAACAAAGTGGTGATTTGGGGCTGGAACAACTGGAACTCCCTGACGCACTGATTGGAGGAGGCATGGAACAAATTGTGCCTCCTCGTTTACTCCACACATTCTAATTTGTGGATTCCTGGGTGCATCCACCACTGCCTCAGCTCCCGTGCAGCACCTGGAATCCAGAACACCCTCTAGACTGCTTCAGTCTGTGCTAGCTGCTGATCCCACACTCCTGAGGTCCTGCTACATGGTTTACCCACACAGGCTGCTTTAGTTAAGAGACATTAGCAAAGTGGCTGATACTATTAATCAGAAGCAAAATCAGAGCTGATAGGCATAGCAAGCCAAGTCATTGCAGGGTCATGCTGCTTTTCATTAACTATTTTTTCCTTCAGCACAACCTTGCCAGCGTATAGCCCCTGAATTTGCAGAGTGCCCATCCTTCTCCCAGTGTCCCCCCCGACTTCTAACACACAGTATACAGAGCTTTGCTTTCAAATCCCGTAGGACAAACGGGCCTTTTCACAGGATTATGTGCTGCCCGATGTGGTTTCCAGAGCTAGCTTGACTGCAGCACAAGATCTGGAGCTCTTGATCTCAGCTGGCCTCCCCTGGGTGTGGGGAAGTAAGCCACCTCTGTAGCTTCTTATGGCTCTCCTGCTCTCCTTCGTTCCCTTATTTTTGGGTCCCTTTGCCTCACTTTTTCCACTCCCTCACACAGGCTAGTGCCAGGAGACCCCTTCAACAACACCTTCTCCTCCCTGACCCTAAGCCCTTGGCAACATGATCCCAGCTGGGTACTTCATCTCTGTACCCCGATGGTAGCTCAAGATCAGTCAAGGGTGACATCTGAGCCTACACCCTACCTTACACAGCCCCTGTGTGCCCTGCAACTGTTGGAAAGGGCCCGGCTGAAAAGCTCCATGAAAGGCAACACCAGGCAGCGGCAGAGAACTTTTCATCTCATTTCACCCTGTGAAGAGCCCAGCTAAGCAGATACCTCAAGCTGAATGTCTGTGAAGGGAAGTAGGAAGTGATTAAAAGCCTTGAACCCCTTGAAAGTCATGAAATAATCTGAAAGTGAAAGCATCTGGTGTTGGCAAAACGCTATAGAGACATGGCAGGGAAAAGTACCCAAACTCAGGCTATAGTCAGAAGGCAGCCAGAACATATCTAGGCTTCCCTTAACTCCTCTTGGCACCCATTGAAGGGTCTGCTGGGAGGCAAGTTGGTTTTGCAAAGGGCAAGCTATTAAGTTTGAATCAAAAGGCGCATTCAGGCGGACGGCAGGTCTGGCAGGAGGGAGGACCAGGGGGAGCACTGTGCCCTGTCCTCCCTTGCTATTGGAGACCAGCCGGTTCAGCTGGGGAAGGGGGGAATAAAATGTCTCCAGTGTCGGCTGGTGAAGCTTGCTTTCCCTTTATAGCAGCCCTGATGGCTGAGTGAGAGACACCGCAGGGAGTGCTGAGCTCGAGGGGTGAGGGGGGCCAAATGCTGGCCGGCAAAGTCAATAGTAATTTAACACCCCACTGACATTTTTGGTTGGCAACAGGGTAGATATTTAAATCATAACCTTCTCTCTCCTATACCCCTCCTCC
>VZRU01012790.1:206764-235890 GCA_013398155.1 Pedionomus torquatus
GGGTGGGGGTGGGGGGGGTGGCCCTGGCAGCTGGCTGGGACCTGAGCCCATGTCCCTGGGTTGCTGTGCAACCAGAGGCACGAGGCAGAGTGTGGCAGTGCATACGTGCTGTTTTGCCCATGCGATAGCCATGTCTTACCAGACTCTCTGACCCCTGGCATGGCACACCCGGGCCCCAGTCAAAGGGAAGCAAGAGGAGAGGGCAGAAGCTTGGGAAGAAAGTATGGGAGGTGGGGAGGGAAGAGGGGGAAAAGAGGAAAGGGTTTTTTGTAGTCTTAAGCAGTGCCTTTAAAGAGCAGCCAGGATCTGACACCAAAGACTTTTCCACTTGAAACTGATGCCTGAAGGCAGGGGTCTGTCCTATAACCTGCCTGCTCTCTGCAGGTTAGAGAGCCATTGCCCTTCAGCCCCTCAGGCCTGTGATCTTCATACATGGTACTGCAAGACAGCTCTTTCCCCAAGGGGGTTTTCTGTCAGACTTTGGTTTCTTTTTGAACACTTTGTCCCTGCGTCCTAATCCACAAGGAAATGAGTCCAATGGAAAAATGCCCATCAGCTGCAAGGACCATTGAATATGCCTGATATCAGTTAGCATCTAATCTGTCTAGTCTTATTATTCACCTTTAAGTCCTGAGATTGAGACTCTCCCAGCAGTAAATGGGAATTTTTCTCCCTCCCTGCACCTGGGTTTCAGTGGTTTTGATCAAACTAAACAGCCTGGCTTGCACTTCCATGGCTGCAGTCCCTGCCTGCTGCCACTGGGCTTGGTGTAGCAGAGAAAAGCACGGTCTTTGGGAAGGAGGAAGCAAGAAGGGGAGCTAGTGTGGAAGAACACATGCAAGTTATGAAAGTGCAGTGGAGATTTATTCCCCAGAGCCTTTCCGCAGGTGAGCGGAGGAAAGAAGGTGCCAAGAGAGCTGTCAGCATGGAATCTTTGCGAACATCTGGGGCAAGGACTATGTGCTTTCACAGAGCTGGCAGGGATTGAGATATCCCCATCAGCCTGCTCTTCCTTGGAGCATGCAGGCCATTCATCTGAAAAGCTGAGAAGAGAAAAAAGGGAGGTGCAGACAAAGAACTGAATGATAACTAATGTCACTAATATAACTAATAACCAATATAACTACGAAATCATCTCCTCCCAGTCTCCTTTGCACATCGATATGGCTGATGGGGAGCTCAGGGCAGGAATGCAAGTCCAAGAACCTTTAAATTAAGGCTCTGGTCAAAAAAAAAAAAAGCCTGAAGATTAACCTACTGCCAAATACAGGTGCTGAATTAATGCTAGGGCTAAAGCTGCTGCTTTAGAACATCTGAGAGCTGGATTCTGTCCTATTTCCTGTGTTATACTGCAGCAGCAGGAGAGCTGCTTAGTGCAGCCCAGCCTTTCAAATGCTGGTGCCTGAATGTAGATTCCATAATATGCACAGAGCAGTCCTTTTCAGAAGCTCACTGCATCTGGATGACTAGCATGAGATGCCCTCAGAGCTAATGAAAACATGTTCCAGCTGCCTAACTCTGGTTTTTGGAGCCAAATTTGAGGTGAGGAGGATGGAAAAGTTTGGTTTCACTTGTTAGCAAGTCCTCCAGTTCATATTCAGTGGAGAAAAGGGACTTGCAAAATTTAGGATGGCTACAGCAGAAGACAATAGAGACAGAAAATTGGTCTGTTAGCAGATTTCCACCCATTCTTTTTGTAAGCCCATAAATATCTCTCTAATGCTACTGTTTGTTTGTATTCTTCCTGGAAATGCTCCTCCTGTTATTTTACCTCATCCCTTGTCTCTCTTTGTAATCTTTTCTTTTTTTAAAGGCAATATAGTCTGAAGAAAGGTTATGTTCTGTGTTTGCAAGGAAAGACATTCAAGACACCTCTGTCAGGGCCTAGGGTACAGTGGGATTATGGCACTGCATTATGGATTGTGACACTGGCTGTGTGGAAACAGGAATGACTATAAAACTGTATTTTTTGCCTGTCAGACGTGTCTCATTTTCAGGAATGGTGGTCAAAAGGTCCTAGGAAATGCTTTTTCTTTTTTTTTTTTTTTTTTACCTCAGCGACCATTTAAAATTAAGCAGTCTATTCTTCCTGTATCAGTTTTGTACAACTCTTAGTTTATATTCACCTCCATTCAGGGTCAAGGGGATGTTTTGGGATGCTGAGCTTCTTATACCATTGGGCTTTGCCTCATGGCCTGAATGTATCCCAGGCACTGCTGAATGGACAAACCTACAGAATGGAAGCAGTGGCTTTGAGAAGTGATAGACTATGAGTGTGCAGGGCTGGACCCAGTGGAGTGACACTCCCAGAGCAGCTAATGATCCCAGCTGTTCCCATCAGAGGGAGCCTCTCACTCCCTGAGGCTTTGGGAGCTGGCTTTATGAACTAAAACCAGCTCAGGACCTTTGCCTGCAGATTCCAAAATAGTCCCATTCTTCCGTCCCTCCTTTTAGCTCCCTCCCTGTAACTGAAACCTCCCTAGGGCCAGCAGGATGGCAAAGCTCCCAAGGGAGTGGTGGTGGCCTGGAAACCCCAGGAATACGGAGATGACCTGCTGCAGGGGAGAGGTTTGAATGCCAGCCTTCCCATTAGAACCCAGAAGACGTGAGCAGAGGAGCCACCCAGCCTGTCTAGGGACCAGATTACTTCTTTCAAGTCCCTTCAACATTCAAGTGAATGTTGCTCAAGGACCCCAGTGGTTTGGTTCTTACAAGACATCCTCATGATGTTCTCCAGGCATGTCTGCTCAACAGAAACATATCATTTGGCCTAGAGAAGAAGAAATGAGTTTGTACCTTTCCAGACCTTTAACTCTCAGTCCTAGCTAGTCAATGTACCAACAGTTACCAATATCTGAACTTCCATTTCTTTGCAGAGAGTTTCACTAGCAGGGAGGAGACATCCTCATGGCTGAAGACTCTTGTGGGGGTCCATGCTGGCATTCTGAACTTGATATTTTCTGAGTTATTCTCATGTGAATACACTCCTAGAGGAGAAAGCAACACAAAATCAATTGCACAGATCAATACCTCTACTGATGAATTTCCTGGTGACAGGCCAGATGGCCAATTGAAGGTAAACAATGTCTGAACAAAGTCTGGGCACAGCAAGAGGTTCCATATGGGAACCAAAGGTTCAGAGCTAGTCAGAACCATCTCCACACACAAATTATGGGCACCAAACAAACACTAATCAATGATTAACAAGGCTGTTGTGCATTAGCCTCAGCTTTTGGTTCCCTCCCACTATTTCTGGATAATTTCAGGGAAAGACAGATGATAGGGAATTCTGCATTTAGAGAAATTAATTAGATATTCAGCTCTCTGTGGACCTCAGACAATCCTGAGAATAGTTTCCCCCTCCCTGAATGCCTCAAACCATAGATCAGTCCTTTCAGCTGAAGCCTGCTCAAAGGCAGTTCCCTTCAAAGTCCATCCAGAATCTTAAGATTCCAACCCTTCCCTGAGGCCCTACAGAGTAAGGCAGCAACCCCCTTCTTCCTTCTGTGAACTGAATGATCCTTATCTTCAGAGTTCTCAACTCTTCATAATATGGAAAAGAGAGATGAGACCTGGTGATGGAAGCTTTTGCTTATAACGAACTATAATGATTATAATTTTGCTTATAATTTCCTGATACAAGGCAACAACTTGGTTTTACTGACTCCTTCAGATCCTCCTGCTGCATTTCAACTTTCCCTTCGCTTCCCGTATCTTTCATCGGTGGGTAGTCTGGATGTCCAGCCTGCCAGTTCTGCCTCTTGGTCCATTTTCCCTGCCTGTAGGACAACAGCACTATAATCTCTGAGACATTTTCTCTTTCTTGGGTGCTGCTCACTCTTTTCTATGGTGCAGTCAGTCACACTGAGAGACGTGTAACAGGCTGAAGGGGAGGAAGGCTCATCCCTTGGAGAGCCTCCATCTATTTTTTCAGGCATCCACCCTAGCTTTCAATAATAGCCTGAAACTGATGGGACTCTGATATCCAGCTCTGTACAGATAAAGCACAAGTGGTCTGAAGTATCTGGAGCTGAAATTGGTCTTGCTCATTCTGTGCTAACTGGGTTCTTCAGAGCTTCCCTTGTGTACACAGGCATCTAAATCTAAAGACGAGCACTGGTCAGGCCCCCAGGAAGAAGAGCGAGGAAGGCACCCAAGGAGACTGTCCCCTGGGATCTCACCAGTGCACAGCAGCTCTGCACCAGACAGCTTCATTCTCATTCTCTGACCTGCAGTTCCCTCACTCAATAATCTTATTCATTATACAACAGCAGGATTAGACAATGCCTGCTGGTTGGCACACTCTGATGGGCATTAATACCTGCTGGCACAGAAGCAGGCTCATGCCAGCACTCCTGTGAGCTAATGAAAAGGCACCATTTCCACTTCCATTTCAGCACATGCTGGCTGAGATTTCCTAAGAGCCAGTGTTGATCTTTGTGTCCAAGAGAACCTGTGCTGCCGTCAGTCCTGCCCTGCATCTCCAGGACTCCCACTGCTTAGGGCAATGGCTACCATCACGGAGCTGGATGAGGTCAAACTGGGCCCCTACTGAATTATTGTGGGACTGGAGCTTGTCAGCATTGTGTCACATAGTGGAGACTTGCAGTGGCACTTGTCCTTCATGGACACTGGGGTCATCCTCGCATCCCTCAGGGGATGGAGTGAGGACCTGCACCAAGACAGGATGGATGGTGCAGCTATTCCCTTCTTTTGGGTTCTTGTTGGTAGACCGGCTTTAAAATTCCTTCCTTCCACTAAGTTCTGCAAAAGTTCCTTTGTCAAAAAAGGCTGAGGCAGTTAATGTGCAGTCATCTAGGAACTCTTTCATCACCATGACTCCTTTGGGGAGCTCTGCTATCCTGTTGAACCCTGCCGAAGTGATGAGAGAAGTGGAAGGAAAGGATGGATTTCCCTGGCACACGTGTATGTAGCCCTGCTGCAATGCCCCCACCCAGAGGAACTGATCTCTTGGACTAACCTCCAGGCAGAGCAGTGAATAATATTTGACTTGGAGGGAAGGCAGACAGGAGCTGTCACAGAAACGTTGAACAAGCTATAGAAGAGAGATATCCTGAACTCCCAGTTACACAACCCAACAGCAAGAAGACACTCCAGAATGCTGCACATGACCTTACTGTCATCAGATTAGCTGGAACTCACTGTCTCAGGGTGCTATGGGGCACAAGAACTAAGCAAGATTTTTTAAAACGTAGGTAGTATCTATAATGGTCTCCAAATGTTGTGTTGGAATAGTAACTATTTAAAACATGTCAGACTTCCAAAAGAAAAATGTGCCTTATTGCTTCTGATCAACTGATCTTAAGGCCATAGGACCCCAATGACTCCAAATTAAGGAATTTGCCCCCAAGCTTGCTTAGTCCAGAACCAACCACTGCAAAGTATCTTGCATTATTTCTCTGAAGGAACTGATAATAATCACATTTGGACTCAGAATGCACAACAGTGCTATGGAGCCAGTAGGTGGATTCAGATGTCTGCTATGACCAGAATGGGCAGCATCTGTCCACCTGATCTGTTAGTATTTATGTTTGTGACCTAGCTGTGATGTATGGGAACACATACATCACACACATCTTTGAAGGAGTGGGGTATTAAGTGCACAACTGCATGTGACAGATACTAGCATGGAGGGATTCATATCTTGCAGGTGGCAGATCTGATGTCATATGGCAAACTGAATTTAAAGCAATGCTTTAAAGACTGTTAGCAACATCCTGGTGCTGCTGCAGGTCAATGTGCCAGACAGCAGGTCTTCTGAAGCCTTTGTGAGTAGGACCATTCACACACACATGCTTGGTGATCACCTTGCACCCCCAGGAAGTTCGAAGACATGAAGACTTGCTGCCCAGCTCTTTTGGGTGTGGGAGTTTTGTTTCAGTTCCACACATGCAGCCCTGCAATTCAGGCCCTGCAAACAATAGTTTGGCCACTCCAAGAGCAGCTAGCATGAAAGGGGTGTGACTGGATCAGCTCTATTCCCAGAAGCCAGGCCAATTCTCTAATGGGAGCTCAACCAACATCTCTGCTGAATATCCAGGAAAGCAGTTTTGGCAGCCTCTCTATAGATGGTTCCAGTTCAGGAGAAACGGCTCATAGATTTGGGACAGACAGCATGCAGATCACAGCTGCATGCAGCCAACAGCAGAACAAGCCCTCCTCACCAGAGACACTCCTCCAGCATGCTTGATTTTGACTTTTTATTCACTGTTTTGCACTGCTCTTGAGTTTCAGCCCCTTTCACTGCCCTCTGCTTCAGTAGCCCTTGATCGCCAAACTATGTCACATCTTCTCTCAGCCCAAACCTTTCTGTGATTTCCTGCAAGAGAATTCCTCTTTCTCCTCTGCTTCAGGCTCATGTCACCTAGAAAACACCCTCATCTGAATGTTTCCTTATAGAAGCACAGTGGATATAGGAAATTCTTTTGCTTAAACAAAAAGCCCTGCTACTAACCTGCATGAGACAAACATCTTCTCCTGTAAACTACCTGGGACAAGCACCATTTCATCCTATCTCTCAGAGAGATCCCCCAGCACAAAGCCTCTGTGTACAGCTCAGTTGCAGTTAACAAACAGGAACTATGAACTGAGCTTGCAAGGGATGAAACAGTAAAACTGACCTTACTGGAATAAGTTCATTCCCCTTTGCAATTATCTGGTGACAGACTTCACCTCAGGCTGAATAAATATAGTAGTTCAGTTTCCAGAGCTCCGGTTACTATTTCATAAACGGTGCTCAGTTGTGACTTGGCCCGGCTTCAAACAGGGATGGGTAGGTTAGCTCCGATTGATTTGTTCTTTAAGTAAGAATTAGAGCTGGTACAATGCCAGGATTGCAATGCCCATGTAGAGCACGATGTCTCTGAGACAGGGAATGTGGCTTTGGACCTTGAGCTGACAGCTGGGGTCTGACACTAACTCAGCAGATTATCTTCAGAAAATCACCATTCTTCAGATTATGATTTCCTAAAGAAAAAGGGGAGCATCATAATGCAGTACCATAGAAGTCACAAGAATTTCTTCCGCTTTCTTGAAACCAGTATAGAGTCTCACTTTTGTCTTTACATTTAGGGTCAGCTTCAGGTGGGATTTCTTTCAGTGGAGCACTTCCTTCTTAAAAGCACTGTCCTCAAGTGCTCACAATCATTGCTTTGATGGAGGGCACCACAGACAGCTGGCAACTAAGGAATCCTCTGACGGATCAAAGCTTTCCCTCCATTGTGCTATTTGCACCAGACAGGGCAGTAAGTATAAAAAAGGTCAGCAGAGGCCTTGGTATTATAGATAGTATGTTTGAAATAAGTCAGGAATGAGCCTTCCTACTTCAAGGAACATCTGTTCCTAAAACATGAGTCAACACTGACACAAACATGGGGGTTTTAGCTCTATTCCTATTGCGAATCCAAAAAACAGTATCTAACAATACCTCTACACAGCAGCATATGTCCAGAGCCAGGAGGAAATGAGGACAGCTGAAGGATGTACTGGTGAAACCAGGGTTGGAAAAGCTCTGGACCAGCTGAGAGGTCCCCTGCAGTTCAGGCAGGAGGCCGGATGACAGAGCTGTAGAAGGCACGGGACTGGAAGAATGATGGAGATGTTCCAGATCTGGACAGAGCGGTGGCAGCAGCAACAGGGATGCATGTGGGGCAACACAGACTGACATGGTGAGGGATGCTGCAGGCAGTGCTGCAATCGGCCTCTCATCACTGTCAGCAGCTGGTGAGGCCACAAATGGAAAGATGAAGCAGCACAGACAAGATTGTGAAACCCACCACAGTTACATGCAAGGCACATGGACACCTTAAGTCGTTAAGGGAATGAGATATGAAGGTGAAGCTTCACACGCCCAGGCTTCATGCAACAGGGCCACTGCCTCACAGCAGTCCCCAGCACATACAAAATAGTGCTGGTGTACTGTTTATCCCTGCCGAAGGTAATGCGAGGGTGCACTGAAGTATTTCTGCAGGCCTTGGAGCTATTTGGAGTTCGGCAGCAGCTCTGGGGATAGTAGCAGCTCTGCAGTGTGTCCATGGAAGACTGTTTTGCCTGGGACTGGCTGCCTGAGACTCAGGTGGGACAGGGCTGGGGTTTAGCCCCCAGGACAGGGAACAGCATGCTCTGCCTGAAGGGTGGCCAGCCTTCCACTTCTGCAGAGAGATGAAATGAAACAGATTGTGTGAAGAAAACACAAATGTTAAAAACACTCTGTATAATCCTGTCTGGAGATGTTTACTGTAAATACCATGATGCTTTTGGCACAGCTGTCTGTTTTTTTCTTAAGCACGTTTATTGTTGATAAAAATCCAGAGACACTGACACAATCTCAAAGCTATCCAGAGAGACTGAAAATATCCTAAATACCCTATGGCTGGCAAGACGAAATAAAAGCTTTGATGCACCAAGGACGCCTCAGCACCAGCAGAGCTGCAGTTATGGGTTACAGCATCCCACAGGACAACCCACCCACTATTGCCACTGAGCCTCCACGCTGTCCTAGCAAGTGGAATCTCAGGTAGCACTGAGGTAGCAATGGCCAGCCTCAGCATGGAGACAGCCACTGCTCGCCCATGGCCCTGGGCAATATCACCATCCGCATGGGCTCCAGAGTCCCCTTGGCTGGCAGGGTTGGAGCAGGGGACCCTGATGAGCAGCAGGACACGTGCTTGCAGGCCTGGCGCCATGTCCAACCACCGAGAGGCCTTGGAGGCCAACCTTAAAAACCCTCAGGCCTGCATTTGGCTCTCAAGATGCCATTTATCTGACTTTTCCCTAGCCAGCTGGCTCACAAGCCAGCTTCTTCTGCCATTTCTGATGCTGCACAAGGCTGTTCACAGCAGCCTGGCTGCAGGCACTGGCCAGAGCTGGTATGGAGGGGAGGACAGGTAAGGAGACCCTACCAGAGAGCAGAATAGCCAAAACAAATAGTGTACTCCTGTTGGCAAGCAGCAAGAGCCCAAGGTTTGTTTTCTCCAGTTCAGTGTGGTCAGCTCTTGCATTGCTTGTGTAGGCCTTGGTCCAGCACAGGGACTCCAGCTAATCCTACTCTTGGGGTCTCAGGGTGTCAGAGAATATGAGCTCCCAAGGACAGGACCCGTTTCTTTCCGTAGATTGTTTTGGCCACATGGCTTGGAACCTCAATGTAAGACACTTTAAATAGGTGTGAACTGGATTCTTTTTGGCCAGTGTTAGAAGCCCAGTCCCTAGATGGGTATCCCCTGAAAATCCCAAGTAAATTTTTAAAATCCCAATGTAATGAATAGTCAATTAATACTTCTGATATCGAGGTACTGCAGTGAAGGAGGAGAACCCTGACAGCTATTGTAAACCCCTGCTTATTGCAATTTCATGGGGAACAAGGTCTGGGAAACCCCATTCCCAAGTGTGGCAGGATCCCTCTCACTTGCACACGTGCATGGAATGCTGGCAGTCATGTCCACCCCAGCTGCAGCATCCCAACCTTGTCCCAGTGTCCTGTGCGGAGGTGAGCTTCACTCATTGCAAACGTCTCTCGCAGACTGTCAAACCCAAACACGAGCTGCCTTGTTGCTGGAGGTCAAGGGAGGTAAAGACTTCACATGAATATGCTGGAAAGAGAAAACAAACACACACACACAAATCCCCAGCAAGAAAGGACAAGCCAATCTTAACAAGCAATTCCGTTACCCGTAAATAAAGAGAATGCAATCACAACATGTCTTGAGCTTGGGGGAGCCGAAAACTGTGTCTCCTCTGTGGGTGACTGATGGCTCGCGGGCTTTCCAGCACAAACTTGCCTGGTGTCGTTTGTCACCTGCGAGGGGTAAGCCGCTCCTGAAGGCTCCTCTGTGCTGGTGTGTGTGCGTGCGTGCATGCAACTCACGGAATTTCAGCAAAGACGCATAAGAGGATTGTAGTCCTGGTTCAGCTAAAGACTTAGGATTCTGCATAATGTGTTAAGAGGAGCTTAATGCAATCCTACTACTCTGCCGCAGAAACACTGAACAGCGGCCTGTCTGTTCTCACCTTTCCCCATCTGTTAGCCAGCTGTGGAAGAGCTGGCTTGCCCCGGCACTCTTTAAAGGAGCAGGTGCACAGGCACAGGTTGGGATTCTGCCTCTGTCTTCTCATGGGAATGGATTTTTGTGCTCACTAGAATAAGAAGACACTACGCAGGACACCCCAAGCAAAACCCTCATGGTGTGGAGAATTCACATTTTTACATAATCTGGAGGCCTCTGGGAGGTGTCTCACAAGAAATGAGGCTTCACAGCTCTGAAAGGGGAGAAGAAAGCCAAAAAAAAAGAGCAGTTTCATGTCTCAACAGCAGGAAATAATCTAAAACTGAGGAGCAGAGCCCTTAGCCAAAATTATTTCATTCAGGAGGACATGCTGTTTTGGAATAAGTTATCATGGCTAAGGCAACACAGGTAAGTGAGCACTTGAGATGAGACCAGCTGGCTGAGAATTTGAGCAAGGATGGAAAAGGGCAGTGAAAACAGAACTGAAAGGCAAGATACTTGTAAATCAAATGTCGATGTCAGGCAATAGTGAGGTCAAAAGGTTGAGTGAGGCCGTTTCCCACTACTCAGTTGCTGGGAAAGTTTGATTTTTGAGTGCTAAGCCAGAGTCACACACATCCTCATTCTGAACTTCTCCATGTCATTTGTGCCCCATCTGCAAAACAAAGCTATTATGAAATCCTTTTTTCCTAGCTTCTACCTGTCTTCTCCCTAGATTCTGCTTAGGTTATAATTGCTCAGTGCCATGGTCAGTCTTGTTGCATGCTTATGTGCAGTGCATAACTCCTCTGGAGCCTCCAGTACTACTTTAATATAAATAAAGAAATAATAATGCAGACTAGAGTTCTCCAAAGTTAGGACACTGACCAGGATACTAGCACAATGCAGGCTGGGGAAAAATAAAGGAAGAAAATACATTAAAACCTAGTTGGCTCATAAATAGTGAAAAAAAGCCAGTTTCGTCTGAATGTGGGTGAGGCAACAGAAAGAAGTGGATTGGAACGTGGACTATTCCCTATTCTGGAAGACAGCAGAATGCTCAGTTGGCACTTCCATGCTCTATACGATGTAGAGTATCTGGGTAGAAAACTGGAAAATTAAAGCAATAAGAGGGGATCAGTGAAACAAAGCAATCTCTGCTCTTCATAAATGGGCAACAATCAGGTGATACACGTTATAACGTCTGTCCTAAATGAATATGGCAGAGAGTAGTCCATATAGACAAGCTTTATATATTTATGATGTATTCTGGAAAGCAGTGACTCTGGGGAGCGCTGATGGGTTATGCAATAATTCACTGGAAGTTGGTTCCAGGCACCTGGAAGTTGGCTCCAAGCAGAGTCAGAAAGCCCAACATATTCCTCCTGATAGCTAATTAAAGAGATATGGATTAGCAGAAAGAACATGATTTTCCCACTGGACATTGACAAAATGTTTACCAAATAACCACATTCAAGAGGGAAGTGGAATGACCAGGAAAGGTTTAGGAATGAGCTACAGGAATGATATACCATCTTTAAGATACTCTAGCATGAGAAACTTTGGGATACCATATAGTATATCAGAAGAAAGTTATGGACACTATGATGCTTTAATGATCTAGTCAGGAAAAACACATCCAAGAGCAGGAAGGGCTATCATGCCACAAACCAAACCCTTATAAATTCATTCCAGAAGATGGAACCCATAAAATTCAATCTGGAAGGAAGATGCAAGAGGGTTGGGTTTTTTTTAATATTTGAGGAAAGGAATAACTGAAAGTATTTCCTGAGGGAAGCAGTGAATTTGTCATTGTTTGGACTCTTTACATCCAATATGGGATGATTGCTAAAATACGTGGTCTGTTTTACCAGAATGCATCGGATTTGATAAGTAGTGGGGAAGAACAAAGCAACTGGACTGCCAGCTGGCCAGGCAGAGGTCTGTATGTTGGGTTTTGCAAGCGATGTGACAAGATCAGCCACTGCAGTGCTTGTGGCTGTAACACTAAGATCTTGTAATACATTTTCCATCTGTGGTTCTGAAAATGGTTTTTATAAGCAGGCAGTGAGATGGGGTGACCCGCTGTGACTGTGACCAGAGAGTCTTCTTCCTGATCAAAGCTAAAACCTTCATTGGCAGTGTCTAATGACCACATTCCATCTGAGGAGACAGATAATAAGAAATGGGATTTCTCCACAATGTTCACACTGCATAAAGTTTGGCATGCGGGCAATGCTGGAGCCAGAATGGACTTTTCATTACATCTACTGGCATTGATTTCATCATCCATGTGCCATCTTCTCTAGAATTCTGTGCACAGGGTGAGATGGAAGTACTGCTCTTTTGTATCCCTTGAGATGATGACTCAGCTTTTACACTGCATTTTACTGGGGCCAGTATTAGGTGTAGAAAATTAAATGTATAAACAGTAACTGTAATCACTTTCAGGGTGTGCCTATTGAAGAGTCAGGTCAAACCAGGGAACTTCAAGGAGAGAAGAACTTATGGTTAAGCAACAGTAATGGAGAACACCATACTTGGCTTCAACTCTGAGCTTTGCCAGTAATGCCTTTTGATTGCACGCGTGCCCTCCTCCATGCCTGGATTTCTGTGGCAATAAGAATTGCACTTTCAGTCTCCCAGCCATTGTTTTACAGATTCCCAAGACCAGGGGCTATCTCTCTGTGTCTACGCTTGTGCAGTGCCTGGCAAAGAAAAGTACATTTTGACCTTGTATACTTTTTTTCCTAAAAAATGCCTAATAATTACTCCTATGTCTGCTGAGTATAGTCATAATTTAGGAAGCAAAACATGTTGCCTTAGGTGAGATTTTGGTACAACCAGAAAGACTGTATTCATGATTGCTAAACTGTTTATATTTCCCTCTATCATCCCTTTCCAATAGTGCCAAAGAGAGACAGTTCCCCCAATCTGTTCTGTAGTCTGTTGGCCTGTATGGTTTTAAATGAGCTCAGCTCTAAGGCTGTTGACCGCTAAAGACAATTTTCTTTCTCCTCCTTTTACCCAATTCTTTCTCGCACTATCCTTTCTTCTTCTCTGATTGTGTCATTTTGACACAAGAACGTGAGTCCTTCCTGCCCCAAAGTGATTTCATTTGATTTTGTACTGTGTTCAAGCAGAAGCTTGCATACGAGGCTATAGAAATCATTGGGTGCTTTTCCATTCATTTCCATGAGCTCTTGGACCAGATTCACTCAAATTTTCAGTTTATTTGTCTTATCTCTAGTGCTGAGAGCTAGTTTACTATTGCTGGCAGGTATGGAAACCAGACAGTCAATTAATACAATTGCCTAGGAACTACACATTGAGAAATGTTTGCTTAGAAGCCAGGGGGAAGGCAAAATAGAAATGGGATGAGGTTGAGGAAAGAGAATAATATTTGGGTTCCAAAAATCCTTTGTCTAATGCAAATGAAAAAACAGTTCATTAGAACATTTATAAAAGCAAAAAACATCAGATGTCTCATGCTGGGAAGAGAATGGGAGAAGAAACTGATGTTCAGTGAAAGATTTTAGGTAACAAGTCACCATTTGTTAGTGAATTCTTTCACATATCAGAGAGGATGGAAATATTCCTCTTTGAATCAGAATAAAGCTACAAAAATACCTACAAAATGCTTTAAGGACTTTGAAGGAACCTAGTACTTGTCAACTCCCAAAGCTGTGCAGTCCTGCATGATGATATGGGGAAATACTCTTGCCCCAAAAACTGGTGTGGACTATAAGTACCACAGGATCCTCCTTGAGATGTTGATGGATAAACAGAATTTAGGGGAGCAGATATGAAGTTTCAAGGTGAGGAGAGAATGTCCAGCCAAGCTGGGCCCTAGTCTGGACCCAAGCACAGACCCCAAGGTACCATCTGAGTCCATGAGAGAGAAATCCGGGCTATGGAGAATGGTCTGTCAGTGCATGGACAAGGGACACCATCCTTGAACATCTCTCCATAACCTTTAGATGCACTTTAGAAGTCAGGGAGTGCTCTAGAGCCTTTCCAACAGATGGTATGTAAAGACAGTGTGGTTCTCAGCCTCTCTAGAAAAGGTGGCTTTATTCCTTCTCTCCCTGTCTTAGGCATTTCAGTTAACTCCAGCATTTCTTAGACATCCAGTCTAGTTACAGAAGGTGGAATGAGAAAGGTCCCAAGCTCTTCTCTTATCTCTGCACTGAAGCTCTTTGCTGGGGGTGGAGAGCAGCTTGCAAATGCACAACCAGGCAGTCTGCTTCGAGTTTGTCTCACAGCACTCCTGCTCACAAGATCTTGGGAAGCCAGGCTCTGCAGCACTCAGGATTTGCTCTGGGTATTACTGACGTATTCCGACACAGCCAGCTGATTCTGATTCAGCAGTGGTGGCTTCCAGAAACAGAGGGAGTGACCATCCATCTCCAGATGGGTGCTGAATAGAAAAATGAAAGTAACTAAATAAAAATCCCTGGAAACGGAGATGGTGACAGCAAAAGAAAGGGAAAGTAACTTTGTTACTCATCAGGTTATTACCTTTGGAAAGGAAACTAAGTAATTGAATATTCCTCTGGACCATTCATCTTCATTCTCCTAACTTGATATCAATAGCTGTCAGGTGGTGCCGGCGCAG
Source organism: Pedionomus torquatus (assembly GCA_013398155.1). Lineage (NCBI taxonomy): Eukaryota > Metazoa > Chordata > Aves > Charadriiformes > Pedionomidae > Pedionomus > Pedionomus torquatus. Next base: position 221,384 of record VZRU01012790.1, read on the forward strand.
GCCATTCAAATCAAATTATGTTATCATAGTTCTCCAGTCATCGCCAAGAGCAGGATCATGATCATGAGGAGGAAATCTAGTTATTCAGGTACATGTTACCTTATTAAAAGTTTAAGCAAAGTACATTGATTCGTTATAATGGGATTAGAGTTTGAGTTGTGTTCTCAGGGTTGCCATGACTGTGATTTTGGTGCTTTGCTGTGGGGCTTGGCAAGTGCAGCTCCACTCTTGCCAACCATAAATAAGGCAGGCCATCATCACAGAGGAGTGGGCACCAGCATGGACTGTGGCCAAGAGTGTGAAGCTTGTGGAGACTATTTTTATCTAGGTACAAATGCCTGAAGCAGAGACTGTATGAGCCCACACGAGAAGTGTGGAAGGATCCCAACGTCTTCTCACACTAAGCATATCAGCAATCAACAGAGACAGAAGAAATTTCTTCTTTAAACCTTCTAGAATCTCTCTCAACACCCAGTCCCATGCTTCTGATCTAGTATTAATAGTTTAATAAATGTCTTGTCTCCCAAGTCATAGGCAATAGCACAAGAGGAAATGGCTTCAAGTTATGCCAGGGAGGTTCAGGCTGCAAAAATTTTTACACTGAAAGGTTTATTGAGCATTGGAGTGGCTTTCCCAGGAAAGTGGTTGAGGCACCATCCCTAGAGGTGTTTAAAAGACAGGTTGACATAGTGCTTAGTGACATAGTGCAGTGATGGCTTTTTATCAGAGTTAGGTTGATGGTTGGACTAGATGATCTTAAAGTTCCCTTCCAACCTAGACAATTCTATGATTGATTCTACGTCCCTGCAGGAATCTGGTCTTCTCCCTTTAGTTCCACCTGTCCTAATAGTGTATGAAGAGGTCTGAAGGGTTTCTTCTCCAGCTGACAGGAGTTCATGTGGGTTGATGTCCTCCTCCAGATTCTCAGTGAACAGGAATCCACATTGCAATAAACACGAAAAGGTATTTCTCAGACACAAACAGTGAAGGACAAAAGTTGAGACAAGCAGAAGGAGCAGACTGTAATATGCATCGGCTTCCTGAACCACTTTCACAGACAAAGAAGTTTCTTGCTCCAGAGTCACTAACACAGCATTTTTTAACACTACCAAAGTTACTTGAACTTAATAAAACTACTCTAAAGGTGAGATCCTCTCTCTGGAATCTACTCCAATAATTCAGTAGCGTATTGGCTTATCTAGAAAATATTAGCAGTGATGACCCATGGACAAAAAGGTCAGATTCTCCCAAAAATCCTGTCTCAGAGGGACCTGTAGAGTGTAGGACTCTCAGTGAGTCCTAAGATGTTTGAAGCCATATGCCTTGTATTTTAAACCTTGCACTTTAGTTTTTCATGTCCCACTAACCTTCAAATGGTCACTTTTTACCTTTTAGTACTGTGACTGGTGCACAGCTAGCACAGGAGGCATTTGTAGCAACAGGGAAAGCAAGATTTCATCTCCAACTGTTCCTGTGTCTGGAATAACACTGACATTTTGGGACCACTTGCTAGGTTCCTATCCTTAATCTCCTGACAAGGAGTCAAAAGTACCTTGTCAAAACTGACAAGGGGTAGTTGCTGCCCCCTCAGAGAATAGCCAAATCTGACACCTCTCCACACATACTTTCCCAAGAGAGTTTATGGCATGAGGTTCAGCCCTTTCCTGTCATTATTGAAATTCTAAACTCAGGTGGCCACACCAGCCCAGATATGTGCCTTCTAGCCATTCCCAGTTTTTGCTGGTATATACCTCACTGAGTGGGTAGGGAAAAGAAGTCTAAACATCTGTCAAACTCCTCACATTTCTGTATGTGACTGCTGGGTAAGGAAATGCTGGCAGTACTGCAGTGCCCTGGCAGAGAACAGAACACAACCCTACCCATTCCCTGATTCACTAAATGTGCAGGACGTTTTCTTCTGACCTGCCACTCCATGGCAAAGAGGAGCACGACATGCACTGTGGCAGGAGATTGCTCCCCTTCTGCATCAACATCAGAATGAAGCCAAACTCTTAATGCATGCCTGCAAAGTACCTGGGATTAACTCCTGGAAAGCAGCTATACACTTTAAAACCTTCAGCTGTCAAAAAGTCTTTTCCACACACCCCCTCCATGTGTTGTTCTACAGACCTGTCATGTGCTCAAGGATAAATCACTTGATGCAGGGATTTTACTTTCTCCCCCCTTTCCTCCCCAGCATTATTTAATAAATTTTGTAATGTTTTAGTCAGCATTTTTGCTTTGGAAATGTAGATTTCTGGATCATGGTGTGCTGAGCACACCCATGCATTCATGAAATGCATTAATTTCTGTTATGGGTTAAATGGGTTCAAACATACAATGCAGTTTTGCCCTTAGGACAGGATTCTCCTTGGGGACCCAGTAACTCAAACAACATGACAGGAGGCGAGGAGCCTTCCTCCTCCAGGGTCTTGGTGTCAGTCCAGGCTCTGCCCACCCTCTCCCAAGGGATCCACACTTGAGAGGTGTGTAGTGGAAGGAGCAGGGTAGTGGTGGGGTCTTGTGGAGATAGCTGGAGGTTGAAGTTCATCCCCCTTGGGGAAAGCTGGACGTGTTAAGCCTGAAGTGACATACAGGCCTCCTGCTGGCTCCCTGCACAGAGAGGCAGCCACAGCGAGCTGCTTTGTATGAAATCCTGGCCCCACTCACAGACTGCCATGTGTCCAAGAAAATCCTCTTTTTCCTCATCCTCTCTCCCTCCACAAAGAAATTCTTCCACAGAATTTCTTAGAATCTGAGGACGTTGGCCATTTAGCTGAGATTTCTGGCTGCAGCACAATTATAATTGGTCTCTCATGAACAGGCTCAGCACAGAGGCCAAAAAACTGCAAAGGTTATTAATGACTGAGTTACTTTCTACTTCCTAGCAGCCAGACAGGCAGGAAAGTTAGAGGGGAAGTCTTGGGGCTGAGCCACTCCTCTCCTCTCATACATGCTGTCCTGGTGCTCCAGTACCTTCTTGCGGCATCAGAGCTGTCCGCAGCCCAGACACCAGACAGCACAGCGAGCTGCAGGAGGCCGATTGGGGGTGCAGAAGCCCTTCTGACGCTCAGAGGCTGCTTCTGGGGCTTTCTCCCCACTGACAAAGAGCACATCAGGGTGGCAGCCCTTCCAGAGGCACCTGGTTTGCCATAGGCAAGGTTGAAAGGATAAAGAGACCCAGCTGGAGTGGCAGACTGAGGCATGCAGAGAGTCATATATCCTTGTCCCTCCTCCCCTCAAATGAAAAAAGCATCTCAGAAGAGGTTTGAATTGAGTGAGAAACATATTATTACAATTATTACATACCCATTTGACAACAATCACATGGCATGGTGCCAGCTGGCACCGGGAAGCCATTGCTGCTTCTCCTTCATTGCCTGATAAACACTGTGACAAGAATACAACCCTTGTTCAGCTGAGAACCAAAGAATGGGAGAGGAGAGGCCAAAAACACCTCCTTGAACAATCACTATCAAGTAAACAGAGCTGCACTTGGGAAACACATATTTTAAACCTATCTTCCCTGGGTCTTTTGGGGAGGGGAGCTCTGTGTACGGGTTAGGAAGGTGAGCATGTTCACACTTGGGCATATTTCTGTGGTGTCAAACTGGCTAGTGGCAGCTAAGAGGAGAGTCTGTGATGCCCTCATTTTGCAGGGGAAGATAAAAGTCTATGAAGCTGAGAATTTAGGGACTCATGCCAACATAGCAGCCTGGGTAAATTTGGATTGGTGCTCCACGCTGGTCATGGCTGTGCACTGCCCTTGATAAGGGGTTGTCTTACAAGAGCTCCTAGCAATCTAGTGTCATTCCAGCAGACCACTCTTTTATCAAAGGTCATGTCAGAAATCTGGAGATGAGGGAGGGAAGCAGGCCTAATAAATGTAGATGTCGTAGGACATTGTTTATTCTTGTTAACATTCCTGAAATCATACCTCCAACTGGCAGAACTGTATGGAAGTACTGGGAAAAACTGCTGTTTGTTCATCTGCAAAACCATGCATCTCAGCATGCTGCTGTGTTTGAGTCACTTTGCACGGAGGTTTGTACAGGGGAGGACATTTCAAAAGGACAAGTGCCACATCCACCTCTCTGGACACGAGTGACTTCTACCTACAAGACAATCTAATCACTGCAGCACAGTTATTAGGTTTGTCCAAATGTGCATCCTTTCCTTGTCAGTCTGTTAGACCAAGATGTTTATTTCTGATAGCTGAAACACTGATTTTACCCAAGCAATGTTTGTACCAAACGACTCCACTGAGTCAGGACAAGATTAGGCCTGTGCAGTCACTACCTGGTTTGATAAATGATACAACTGTTGCGTTCTTGTCCTGCCCTGGCTTCTCAGGGCTGCCCATGAGATGCTGCAAGGGGATGCCTCACAAATGCTCTTTAGGCATCAATGTTTGGCATCTCCTCTCTAGAAATAACTGTCCAACTATTGTCTCTTCAATGACATGGGTGGCCCTGCAGTGAGGGTCCTACATTTGGTCCCATTTCTGCTGCAGTTTTTCCATGATCTTTGGCAAATCTCTTAACTTCTGCTACATCCAAGACCACTTCAGCTTCACTGCTGGAAGCAGGCTGGGGCTCAGCTGAAGCTTCATGAGTCTCTTTGGAGAAAGTCCACCAGCTGTTGTCTACCGAGCTGGATCCTCCCTGCAGTCCTCCCTGACTTGAGAGAAACCCTTGTGATACACATATAATCAAAAAGGCAGGATGATTCAATACTGCAATTTTCAGTGGGCTAGTACAGCCTCCTGTACAGCTCTGACTCTCCTCCTGTCCTTCCTTCCATAGGCTACTGATCCAGGAGAATATGAAGGCTCCATAAAATACAAGTAAATGGAAGAAAAAGACGTCTCTAATTAATTCCCAAAGGGATCTGTCAGCAAAACCCTTTAAGTGGCCAGTGCTGCTTCCACCTCCCGTCCTGGGCCAAGCATCCTCTTAAAAGAAGGTGGCAGGAGGGTTATATACATCAGGCCTAAGATCACAGCATGGCTGCTCCACAGAGCATGAATCTGAGAGGAAAAGGGGAGGGGAGGGTTACACCTAATATTCTCCCACGCTTCAGCAAAATTGCCACCATGCTCATGCAAGACAATAAGGGAGCCAGCGTGATCTGTCATCATCTACCCTGTGTTCCCATGTTAAGAATTAGATTGAGTTGTTAGTGGCCAAAGGCAGCTGGTGAGACAGCTGGAGATCTCTTCTTTGATCTATTTTGACTTGCTCCTCTCTTTCCTACTTGCATTTTCCTTATGTAACTTTGAATTATTAAAAAATGAATTTTTCTTGGTGATGGGTTTGCATGAATCTTGGGATCTGATTGTGCTGATGCTACTCTTAATTTCTTCCTCATATGGATGGAGGGTCATTTGTTCAGGTGTGACATTAAACCCAAGTGCAGCTGAGCTAAACGTGATTTTTATTGGCATGCATGTGATGGCTATGTCCCCAGCGAAAGATGACATGGGAGTTTTGGAAGGTTGTCCAAAGCTGAAACACTCTGAAGTCCTCTCTGCAAGCAGCACGATGCCTTGCAATGCATTCCAGTCAGGTGGATTACGCAGGGAAAGAGAAGGGCTGGACAAAAGGCCAGCCCGCAAACACGCAATTGTGGCACTCTCCATTTGGAGCAGGAATGGCTGGTATGAACAGCTGGTTATCATAGGAAATGTCCCAGCTTCCCTGTCTCCAGTCAAGTGTGCTACATGCACTGACGGTTTGGCCTCTGTGACTATGAGAGAGAAGCACAGCTTTCTGAATGGTCAGTGCTTTCTGGGTACATCAGAGATTTGGAGGGTGTGGCCAGAAGATGGAAGTGTAGGACCTTGCTTATTCAGCCCCCAATTTATCACCTCTGTTGAGCCCGCACCAAAGCAGCCCGTTCCTGTTCTGCCTATGCCTGTTCCTCCTTTTCTGCTCTGCTAAGCTTCTGGTTCCTCCACAAAAAAAACCCACCAAACTTGGGCCCCATAGACCCTAAACTGCTCACCCTCCATCTCCAGCAATTTTTTGGAGGAAAAACTTAAGCATTAAGCATGCCTGTTTGGTATGTTTGCCTCAGAAGGCCTTTAGACCCAAGGACCCCATTTCCTCTTTCACAATTGGTACCCAATAAATACTTATCAATAACAGTACTTCATGGTTTGTCACATGTTCTGCCTACTAACCCGAGACCAGAAAATATTTGACCCTGAGGGATGTTTTCTTTCTCCCCAACTGTACTTTGTAATATCAGGCTCCGATCTACGTCCAACTCAAAGCTGAGCTAAAGAATGTGTCATTGCTAATGTATAACCAGAGAGTGTGAAGCAGCGTGTGAGAACAGCACACATTACCAGTGAGAGAACAAGCAGCAAGCACATAAGGCGGCCTCATTGTTTAACGTACTTTTTGCAGAACTGTATCTGGAGACGTCAACCTGAAGATAGGTCCATATGCAGGGCCAAGCATGTCACAGAGGAACTCAAGACTCTTCCCTTCTAGATGTTTGACTATAATTTGCAATGGTCTTAATTGCCTAAGGTCTGATCAATACCAAACCTGTCTCTTATCTTATACCATGCTGTATAGAGTTTGTCTGGGAGGACATTAAACAGAGAGCTTCCTACATGTATGGACCTGGCATCAGAACTTGCTTCTCCCTTGGTGGACTGTAGGTGGATTTGCTAAGCCTTCTGTTGTCCCCATCACACTCCTCTCACAGGCAGAACTTTTGCCATGATGAGCTGAAAAACATGGAGGCAAGGGGGAAGCAGCTTCCAGGATGCCTGCAAGGGTGTATTATCATGCACACAACTTCCAACATCTACTGACTGAAAAGCCAAACAAGTTGTCATTTAGCAGGAAGTATTTCTGCAGTCCCACAGAGAACATGCATATAAACCCACTGCACTCCCTGGCACCAGGGAACGTCACCAAGGCTTGGCAAACTGGCACCCGCTTGCAGTGGGCGAAGGCAGTGCAATTAAAATTCCCTTGGATCAGCTGAGGCACTCCAGTTTGGCAACTGGCTCGTTCATGCAAGGCCAGTGTGGGCGAATAGTGTCACAGAAGCACTGCTGCAAACAGCACAGAGGATCACCCAGGCAGGAAAGACCATGTGGGACAGACCAAAGCTGTCCCTCAGATACAGCAGCCGCCCCAGATGCACTACATGCTTCCACCCACCATGAGAACATTTCCTAATACCCTCCGACAAACCCAGCAGCCGCTGAATGAGAACAGAGTTTGCCTGCAGCTAGGGTGCCCAAATCTGAAATACGTGCCACAGCCAGCGTGCGTGAGGTCAGGCAGAGGCAGGGAGATTTTGCACAGCATATTCAGAACAACCAGACGGGACGGTTTCCATGCAGAGCAACCTAAGTCTAATGGCAGGTCCAGGCAGCGGATGGGAGAGCTGGGCCCTCACACAAGAGGAATGCACCATGAGGAACCAGATCAGGACGCTGTGTGAGGATCTCCAAGAAAATAATGATTTTTGTGTCTCAAATGGTCCTAGGAGGCATCCCAGGAAGCATGCAGGAGCACTATGCTGCTAATTAAGAGACATCTTGCTATGTATATGTGACCAAGGTGAGCTGGGGTAGTCCTGCCATCTCTGCCAGATTGGCTCTGGTTACACATTGTCTGGGGCCATCTCTGCAGAGACTGGGGCCTGTGATATGATCCAACCTTTGACAAACTGCCCAGGATGGGAGGAGTTCAGCCAGCCCCTTGCCTCCCCAGACTGCACTTTTTGGAGCTCTGCTGCAGGTCAAGCCAAGGTGGGATGTACCCTGTGGTGCCCAAGTGCCTGGGTAGGAGCCCTGATGATGATTGTGCTGTCTACACAGGAGAACAGAATTGCTTCAAAGAACTCATGTATGTCACAAAATCAGCTATGGTATTGCAGAAAGAGAGTGCTGGGATTCATGAAGCCTGGCTTCTGTCCCCAACTCCACCATGGCTTTCATTGAATGATGCTCGGCAAGTCACATCCTTCATCTGTGCTGCTGCCTAGGGAAACAATGCTCCCCTGAGTTAGAAGGAGGATAATGTGGACAAATCTCTGGGCTCCAAGGTCAGAGGGTCCCTGCAGGCTCAGGCAGATGAGAATGCCATCTTTGCCTGACACAACATCAGTGTGTGGTGTCAAAAGATGACATCATGGGATATGAACGACCATTTACATTTTGAAAGAGAAAATAGCAGAAGCATGTGTAACCATTTTCAATCTGTGCCAACATATTTTCCTTATGTAAAGAGAGCACTGGCGGCCCTAAGGAGACTGAGAGATGCCCATGCTCCTCTGGGAAGGAGGAACTATCAGGCAAGGATGCCAGTGTACCCGCCTAGGTAAATTTGTGCATGCACTTCACATTATAATAGGCTTTAGTATCTGATAACAGAGACCTGCTGGAGTCTGGCAGGAGGACAGAAGGAATCAAAGGTCATGCCATGAATTCCAGTTATGCTGATAGACATCTGCAGCCAGAGGAAGGAGCTCAGGAACAGGAACTGTAAGCTGGTTGGGAGGGCTAGAAAACAGAAACTGATTCAGGGATGACAAACATGGGTCATTTTGGAGCCCAACTGGACGTTTGCCATGGGACATGGGAAGATGTTTTCCCTGATGGTAGCTCTGCCATTACTATGTAATCAGAGTGAAAACACTGCAATAAATGTATTAAATAGCTGGTACACGTCTCTCCAGCGGCCTCTCCCTGAAGGAGAAGCTGATCCATCACATGGATGGGCTGGTCAGTAGACAAGTAAAGATGCAAACACACAGTGTGTACCTTTCACTAGGGGAACTATCCACACATGAAAACAGCTGAGAATGTATGACATAGCAGAAAATTCCTGTGCCTGCTGCCTGCTTTTGCCTCATCACCCCATCACACAATGCCAGTCAGCCTGTCACTACGACTTGCCTTGTGCCTTACCTGTAGCAGATGCCTCAGTGGTGCAGTGTGCACTGGTACACATCATGGTCTCAGCAAGTTCACAGAAGTGAGACTCTGCAGCTGTACACTGAGCTGGCTTGGCAATCCCTGCACAGCATAGCTCTGAGCCAGGTAGGCTGCACATTTCTAGAAATGGGAATGGGTTAATTTGTTTGGTCTTCCCATAGAACCTAACATAAATGGAGCTTTAAGGTCCTATAGTACACAAATGGGTAGGATGGGTAGGATGAGTTGGTGTGAGTTGCCATAGCACAGCAAAAAGAGGAGAGGTGAAGAGAGGAGAGGAAGAGGAGAGGAGAGGAGAGGAGAGGAGAGGAGAGGAGAAAAAGAAAAGAAAAAGAGAGAGAAAAAAGAGAAAAAAGAAATTGGAAAAAAAGAGAGAAGAAAAGAGAACAATGGATGGGGAAGTACAAGAAAGAATCCTAGGAAGTGACTGACACTTCCAGTTGGATCTCAGTGTATTGTTCTCTTATTTATCTCTACTTCTTCCACTAGGTGATTCCACTGTTTTCACAAAATTCTCCTCCAGCCTCAAACTAGATGTGCTAGCTCTGCCTTTACTTTTCAAATCCTGTATTCAAATTCCCTTCCAGCTGTTGCTTTTTTTTTCCTGCACAGGTACTGCCAAGGCCTTTGTTGACATTGTCTACAGTGAATTTTGAGCTAGGAAAGATCTGGTAAATGGACAAGAGGTTGTTGAAAGAGAGGTACAGCATAGGCGGGTATACTACAAGCTGCTATCACATGTTATCATCAGAGCATCTTATTTCTTGGCTCCTCTGCTGAGAACACTACAAGCACACTTGTTAGTGACACATCAGGCAGCGACAGAAGCTACCTGCGAGGAACTGTGCTAGGGGTTGATTTTTAGTGACTGAGCTGTCCCCAGTCTGGACTCCTAAAGGCTCACTCCAGACTCCTGGCAAACTGGTGGGGAAAATCTCACTGAGTTCAGGGAGGTTTGGCTTCAGTTTCAGAGTGAACAGCCTGAAACTGAAACTTCAGATACATAAAACCCCACCCATGCGGTAACTACTGGGAAACTGGATTAAAATGGATAGACTTGAGCCTCAGTGAACAGATTAAATCACCTATTTAAATTAGCAAGCAGGAGAGCTTAATTTTAAATATTGTATCAAAACTTCTTTGCCATTTATCCTTTTTAATAATTTTACTTAAGAAAAGTTGATACTCATCAAGCTGTAACCAGTAAGATTCTGTTGATTTAAAACCACATACAGCCCATCTGCTAACTTTTGCGCTTACTGTTACCAGCAGACAGTTCTATCTGCACGTATTTACTCACAGCTTTAGATGCTTTTATTAGGTCTTGATTATTTAATTGTTTTATGCTGGTAAATGGTGAATTATGCATTTTTAATTTGCTATAGGATTATTGTTTTTCTTTAGAAATTATTCACATCAGGCTGCACTTAGAATGAAATTTTAATCCACTGTCTAAAAAACGTTGTTTTATTACGCTCTTAGTTTATTACTTCTATAAACCACCTTAATTGCAAAACAGAAAATAAAAGGTAGTATTAAACAAAGGAAGTTGCATCAGTGGCTAGTGGGCTAAACAGGTTGTTCCAGGACACCATATACTCAACACTTTAGATCTGCTGGATCTTGTCCTTTCATCCTCATTTTCCTCAAAGACTAGAGAGGAAAAACAAGATTTTCTGCTTTTCCCAAACCTTATTCAGTTTCTCAACTTTGAATGAGCGAGTCTTTGAATCTAAGCTGTTGAATAAATTGAAATGGAAAAAATAGTCTTCTTCTACTCACGGAAGAGCTATTGCTCTCAGAGTGGATTTAGCAGTTACCAAGCTTTGGTTCCAGGTGCTTATGCAGTGGTTTGGTTCAACTTTCTGAAATGTTTTGGCAGGAAGCAAGTGTAACTTGATATTTAAAACAAGACAAAAAGAAGCTTTTTTATCAAATATACTAAGCTTCGTTCCTAATATAGATGGCCATTGTTCCACACTTAAATAGCTTTATTTCAAAACACAGAAAATGTAGTTAACTTGATTTTTTTTAAATTATTAAAACTTTGTCATTGATACTGTGTGTTGTCTGAGATGGAAGTGAGAATAGTGTGGGTCTTACCTTCCCTGCCCACTGACCAGACTACTTTAAGCTGCCACTAGGACACCGTGGGTGGCTTCAGCCCAGAGACAAAGTTTCCAGCTGGGAATTACGAGCTCCCCTCAGGATGGACAGAACTGTCAGAACAGACACATACCCCATTCCTTTTATCCTCCTCCATCCCACCCCTGTTTTTCCTGTTACTATCAGTGGGGAAATCTTTCCATACTGTTGCATGACTGGAGAAAGAACCTGGAAAATATGAGCAGAGCATGAATCTACAGTGAGATGCCTGCTCAGATTGGCAAGGCACCTGAAACAATAGCTTGAAGATTCCCCCTCCTGGCCCCTCTGCCCACCCCAACCAGGAGGTCTGATCTTGTGGGAAAGGAGCAGCCCCTCCCTGTGGGACACTGTGGAAAAGTTGTCCTACAAGGTCGTAATCCTGCTCTATTTTGCTGCCAGTTGGCATTAATTACCTCACTACTGTCCTCCTTCTGAATCGTCTCAACCAAGGAGTCTCTGTTAGTGATTTATACTTGGCACTTCCTTGATAAAAGTTTTTCCACTCTAACTCAGTTTGAGTAAGACTCCTCTCTTTTTCATGTCAACTTCACTGAAGTGTCTCACCTTCCTGCTTCTGCCTCTCTCTCTCTCTCTATTAAATGCCATGGGAGGGGCAAATAGAGGATCTTTGTGCCAGTAGTCTGTCTGCTACTCTTCCATCACTCAGTCTGTCATCTTGCCTGGTGGCAGCAAACATGTCACCATTAAGAGGAATTGCTTTGGGGTCAGATACTTCTAACCTCCAGCTTCACTGGCTTCAGCAGCATGAAGCTGTGTTATGCCAGCTGAGGATCTGTTCCTTCAGGAAAACAAGGCCCATTGGAAAGACTGCACAGGAAGGAAAAACAAGGTTTCTTAAAAGGTTAGCTAACACTTCTTTAGCTAAAGCCCACCACAGCCCAGTTTCTGGAGGCTTATGACACGTAAATCTTGGATTAACTCAATATTTAGTAGAGCTTTGCAGTCTACTCGTAACACTTTCCAGTTCAGTGTGAAGAATTGGGCCTCTCATGAGCCTCTTTTCAGAGTTTCTCCAAAGCTCTGGATATCCTTCTCCAGCGTGGAATTTGCAGGAGACTCATGAGCAGGACACTAATCTGTTCCTCCACTTTAGCATATGAGGAAGGGAATCTCAGATGGCCTTCTATTACATTTAATCCCTATTTCCTCCTACAGCTAACTTCCTGGTGGAGACACCAATACACAGCCATTTCAGCCCAGACCCCAATATTTAACCACTAGAAACATTCTCGCATCAAGTTTTCACAGATGTTTTTCAGTGGAAGAATATATCCTAGCTCCTAAATTAACTCAAGCTGATGAGGCAGCATGGAAAACCACTGCTGTCAGTCATTGCTCTCCAGAAGTTTATATCCATCTCAGAAACCATGACAGAGGGAAAGCCAGAAGCTCAGCCTGCTAAGGAACCATGGTGACCACGTTCTTATTTTCCATGTTAACCCTCTCAATTTGGTTTAATGCCTGAGAGGTCTTCTGTTTGCAACTCAGTGTAGGCTTTTGGCAAGAAGAGAACATTAACCATGTCTGACTGCCTCCACTCAGGATGGAAACAGAAAGGTATGGAAGGAAGATTAAGATCAAATACCCAAACATAAAAGGAAATTTAACGCAAAAAATTGAAAAGTGGAACGGCATGCTTCATCTCTATAATTGATAAAATATTTTGCAATCCTGGAAAACTTAATAGATTCTTTGGCATAATCTTTATGACCTTAAAGGGGTGATAAGGAAAGGTAATAAAAAACCTTCTGAAAGGTTATGCGTTTTCCTAGTCAACTCAGTTTTTTCCTTCTCACCTCCAAGGCTAAAATTCAAAAGGAAGCTTGGCACATACGGGCTGTGTCAGAACTTGGAATCTGTTTATTTAGCTTCTCCCAAGATACTACCTATGCAACCTTGCAGAGCAGGGTGAGAAAGGGAGCCCTGTGGAGTGGCAACGGCGTCTTGAAAAGTGGAGGGTGCATAACTCAAACTGCTCAAGTTTATTAAAACAAAATAGATCAGTGGAGTTGCCCAGAGGGTTACGTAAGGCGGAAAGTAGCACTCCACAGGAGAGGGGAAGGGAGCCTGTTAAAAAGCAAACCCACTCCACTTTGTTTATGTCCAAAGATAACTGCCTTGTGGTGTGCCTGTTCTCCATAGCTGACAGAGTAAATCACGCTCTTTATCGCCACAGCAGATGAGAATTTGGACTGGGCTGTTGTTTTCTGAGCTGCGGATTAAACCAAATGGAGCTGTTATTTATTATTATGACTAGCATTATTATTTTGTTCCTGTGATCCCTGCATTTCAGTCACTACATAAGGAATTTCATCACTTGCCAACAGTTTGCTTATAGGGAATGTTAGGGTTCACAGTAACACTAAGGATAAAAGCTTGTTCCACCTGAAGAGTATATATAAGACAGGTGGGTTGGCAGTTGTGCACAGGCAAGGGAAATGGGCAAATGTCCTTTGGGATTCTGCAGAGCAAAGCTGGGAGCTGACAGTCTCACCCCAGCCTGGAGGTCAGCACAAAGGCTGACATGGCATCTGGAAACGTGGAAGTGCCCTGGGGCCTGCTAATGCTCCTGTCCCAGCACTGCAACCTCCCTCTGGTCTGCCTGCTCCTCCTGTGCCAGAGACCCAGCTTTGCATCTTAAACACCATCCTCTCTGACCCAGCCTCCCGGCCCTTGGCATAGATGGGGCAGGGATGGCCTCTCTTGCAGAGACACCAGGCACCCCGTAGCTCTCACATCTCAGTGAGGGAACCCTCACTTTTGGGTCCCCAAATCCCAAGCCATGAGTGACAGTATTCATCCTCCTGGACTGGAAGCCTGTTGTCCTTTTTCATGCCTCCTCCTTGGATCCTGTGATACATTCCTCCCTCCTTTTTTTAACCTCAGCTCAGTGACAGGGCAGAGAGACTTGTACCGAGAGCTCTCCACAAAATCAAGCAGAACCCAAGTCTCACTGAAGATCATACAACCAGGAAACACCTGATACCACAAAAAGCACCAGCATTACTTATCATGTTTTCAGGTCTATAAGAATGAATGAGGGCTCTTTGCTTGTATTCAGACTGTCTGATCCAACACCACCCGCCACTGTGGGCCATGACCCAGGAAGCTTCTCACCAGTTCCAGAAACAGGTCCCTGGGAGGAAATATGGACCGCATGCCATTGAGCCATTTGCTGAGAGGTGATCAGAGAAACAAAGAAGCTTTTTCTTCCATGGGAAAATGCTGAATCATCAAACCCCATATTTTTCATAGGGCCCCATCAGTTTTCATAACATTTCCAGGAAAAAGTTTCTCTGATGCAGGATAGAAAGCAAAAGGTCGTGGTTTAAGGTTTGTTGTTTTTTTTCTTTTTTTTTTTTTTTTTGGG
>VZRU01012790.1:238851-250197 GCA_013398155.1 Pedionomus torquatus
CCAAAAAACACCAGACCCTCCCCTCGCAAAAAACACCAGACCGAAGAAACTCCTCTCGCACCCGCATCCCGTGAAAGATGGGGAGGAGACCTTTCCCATGCCGTCCCAGTCTTTCAGTGGTAATTCTTTGTGGGGCTGGAGTATCTCTCTGGCTCTGACCCAGGCAATGGGTTTCTGTTGCCATTCTCTAGTGGCCATGCTGTGCTGTCGTCTTGGAGTGGGCAGCGAGGCTTCTGCTGAGACACTGGGAAACTTGAGGGCAGAGATGGGGGACGGGAGAACGGGCACTTTCAGGTCGGGTCTTTCAGTCGAGCTGGAGGCCTTGGGGGCAAATTGCAGTGCCCTCATTGCTACGGGCAATGCTGTGGCCTCGGTGGAAAGATGTGGGCTCAGACCAGAGGCGCCCATCTTGTAGAAGCTCAGGCGGGAGCCCTTCTTGTGGGTCAGCCATGCCAGTTGTCAGGTTTACTGTCACAGCCGTTTGTCCATTGCCAAATGTGGTTCTTTGACCATCACCGCCCTCGCCTGACCTGCAGTCCCATGTCTTCCTTCCCACTAGACTTTCAAGCTGCCTCCCGTTAGCATCACTCCCCCCCCTCTCCTCACTCTGACTCTGCAGCTCAGTGTTTCTCGCTAAAGACCACCCATTGCCATGGTAACATTGCCTCTTACAAAGTTGTCAAGCAGACACAAAGATATGTTTCTCCCCTGCTTTACAGCCCCCCTCTCCACCATTGCAGTTAATAGGGCAGGACTTTGCCCGTGGGGAGGAGGTGGAGGACTCTTGCATTTAATTTTCATTTTGGAGGAGAGGTGATTCTAAATCCTTTGTTGTGAATGTGCTGAAGCTTATGGCCAGAGGTGGACCCAGAGCTCTCTGGGAAGAGCTGTCATTCATGGACCACCTGAAAGCCCTTGAGGGCAATGATGCCACAGGTAGTGCAGATGCTGGTAAAGCTGGCCCTGCATTGGGGAACAGCGCTTGCCAGTTAGAGGGGACAGGCCCATGGAAAACTTAAAAGAGGTGAATTCAGACATATGTTCAATCCACTATGAACAGAAAATATCTCTGTTGTGATCCTGTTCTGCTGCTGCCTCCTTGAGCAGCACTGGTTCTCTTCTCAAAATGATTTCTTCAGCTCATGGAGATGTAGCTAATGAGCCTGTTTTCAGGACTGCTGGGTGCCCCTTGCTGCCACAGCTATACCATAAATAGTGTTGGTGCTACCTACATGACAGTATTGGCACTGTCTAATTTAATCTACCCTAGGTACATCCATGGTTCACTGCAGCTGTGTCTATGACTGCACTGTAGACAACAGTTTCTACTCTCTTTTTGACTTCCCTTCCCTTGTCTCTTTCTCTCTTACATACAGCTCCTTTACCTCTCTAGAAGGATCTCCTCCAGGCCTTTGCAAACTTTCCTTCTTCCTCCTCCTTATGGCTTTTCTGCCGTTTCTTTTTGGCCATGAAGTTCTTTCTGTTAGAAACCAGTGAAGAATCCGCCACATCCGCTTGTTCATTTGTCAATCTGGTCCCTCCCAATTTATTATTTTTATTGTATAGTCACCATACCAGCCTGTCACATCTTCTCATACCTTCCTTTAAGAGCTTCACCTCTTTCACAGGCTCCCCTCCCCTGAGTTATCTTACTGCCATCACCTGAACTTTCTGTCCTGAACCAGTCTCTGCTTCATCCCTCCAGATGAAGAGGGATGAAGCATGTTTGTCTAGGGGTGGGTTCGTAGCCCCACTACAAACCCTCTGTCCACTGTCCTGGTGTGAAGTACTGTGGCTTGCTACTGTAGTGCATCTGTGCTGGGCTCTTGCAGCACAGCTGTGCAGCAGAGCTCAATGTGAACATCAGGAGCTGTTTGCAAATGTGCTGCTGAAGCTGCTGACTGCCCCAAAGCAGGAGTACATTTACAGCACCTGAGGACTGCCTTTGAACACTTGTATTCAAAGCGAAGGTGTTAAAATGAAATTTTAAACAGACAGCTGGCCTAAGGAGAAGAAGGAATGGTATCAACAATATTTATGCTTTGGCAACTCTGAGAGACAAAATGGCATATAAAGGAAAGGAATTTTATCTCCTAATAACTTTTGCAGCAAATGGGAAAATCTGAAACTAGAACTTGTGCTGCTGAAAGGAAGAAAAGCAACAGAAACTGTTCCTTATATAAACACCTGGATGCATCCCAATATAAACAACAAATTTCAATAAACCAAAACCAAACATGTAGGCAATTCCAGGCTTTAACTATCTTTGACACACTCCACTGTCAAAGTCCAGCTGACTGACTGCAAGCTTTGCATCCTTCTGAGCACGAATGGGAATTAGGAGGAAAATTATGGTAATTGAGGCTGTAGCAACAATGGACTTTCCCAGAGGCTGAGAAAAGTCCACAGAGAGAAATATCTGCCAAGGCAGAAGTGCAAGGGCACCCCTGACCCTGCTGCTCTCATCCCTACGTGTTCCTTCCCTAGTGAGGAAAACTGTAAACTCAGCAACACCCATGACAATCAGCAGTGTCAAATCCAAACATGAATTTTGTTTGCAAGTCAGAGCTTGGCCTAAATCCTTCTATGGTCCACCCATGTTCCAGCCATTGTTCTAGTCCAGACATTTACCAGCACTTAGCTCTAGTCTTCTGCTTATTCTCTTGGTCCTTTTCTCTAACTTTTCTTTCCATTCCATTTTTTCCTGGAGATCTTGCCAATGCTCCAGCACAGTATGTCAGGAGCATCTACTTCATGCTAATTTTACAGTCATGCTCCTTTCATTGCTGTCTGGTCTCCTTCACTGTGGCATGAAGGCTGGAGCCCTGGCCTTCCGACAAAACTCAAGCATTGGCGTGCCAGTTCACCTCTACCAGAGAGCACTTTTATTGGAATTCCATGCCTTAGGCGCAGAGTTCTGGTAAGTGGCTTCTACCCTCCCTGTAGTCACAGGACAAACACAGACTTCTACAAAAAGCCAGGCAGGCAGACCTTAGGTGACCTGGATGTTTCTCTGGATGTTCACCTCTTTCCACTGACTGTAAAGGAAAACCAGGGCCTTATGAGTCCCCCATCTTGTGTTAAGTGGGATGAATTTAGGTCTCTCTGGACACTGTATTATTTTCTCATTGTAGCTTTTCTTCCTCTCCAACAACAGACAGACCACAATTCCCTGAGAAAAGCCTCCTAAGAAACAGGAGAGGTTTACTACCCATCCACATGTCATTATTTAGCTCTCTAGCTCAGCTAGAGTTCAGATAGCTGCGGTTCTCCCAGGGCAGCGAGGTTTTCTGTGTTGAGCTATAGCTCTGATTTTTAGGCTATTTAATCTCTTCCTCCCCTCCCTGGTTATAGATTCCTTGGAGTAATCTATATTGCCCCAAACTCTTAGGATATTTCTCACGTGCACGTAGGACAAGCCTATATCATGCACACTCAACCTGGATGCCACAGGCCTCTTCACCAGCAACAGCAAACCAACACCATTCCAGTGACTCTAGAGAGGCTGTGCTGATTTCCACCAGTTAAGGTGTCAGTCCCATTGAGGTAATGCCAGCCCTTAACTACATAGCACAGATCTTCTGGGTTGCTTGGAAGGATCCCTCTAGGGACAGTTTCTTCTTCACTTACGATTGCTTGTGAAACTGATATGGCTGGAGGAAAGTTGCTGTTATAAAATGGCACATACTATCCATTATATTCTTTCTAGCTTTGACAAGCTTGCCACATCCAAGCTCCCAGCCATGACAAGACTCTTTGGCCCCTCTCAGCCTTTTCAGAGTGAACCTGGGAATCTGCAGAGCTGCTGGGTAAGCAGCAGTATAAAATATTCAGCTATTGCTAGGCATAAAAAGCAGGAGGGAAACCATCCAGCTTGAGGTGCCCCAAAGCATGGAGAAGCTGCATATCCAGCACAGGAAAACCTGTTCAGAAGAGCAGCATTTGCATGCCAGTAACTTCTGATCCTTTTCCTGATCACCCCCTCCTACTCTGTATCACTGACTTCCCCAGAGCTGCCTCTCCTCTCTTCCTCTCCTTCTCCTCTTACGCACGGACCAGCAAAAGGCAGTGGACTGTCCAAGAGTTAATTCAGTAAGTTGATCCTACAGGCTGGGTCAGATCATACCTGTTTCCTGAGCACAATTTTTGTTGGCTTGTAAAATAATCATTTGGCTTTTTCTCATCTCAGTGGCAGGTGCATCTCTGAGCAGCATGAAAAGATTTCAAGGTCAAGATGTGATACTGCTTCTCCTATTCTCCTCTTCACACTGGAAGAGGCCAAAAAGATGCTGTCTGTTCCCAGGCATAATCTCTTAGAAATCATATAGAAAATGGAGACTTTTCTGGAGGTACACAGCAGAACAGCAAGGAGTGACAGAACAAGTTGTAGCAAGAGAAAATATAATTAGATATTAGGAAACATTTTTTCACAATGAGAATGGTCAAACACTGGAACAGGCTGTCCAGAGATTGTGTAATATCCAGCCCTGGCGATCTTCAGAGCTGAACTGGACAAAACCCTGAACAACTTGATCTAGCTTGGCCATGCTTTAAGCAAAGGCTTAGACCAGATGACCTCCAGAAATGCCTCCTAACCTATATTATTATCTGTTATGAATCTGCAATTGCAGAAGCCGGCTGTGCTTCCTTGTCTCACAGCACCCTGAAGCAACTTCAAAATCTTCTCTGTCAGTTCATGCTGTCTTGGTCTTGAATCACTTGGGAAGCCTCATTAGAGAAGCTCAGGGGACTTCCACCAACTCTGGAAGCTTAAGAGACTGGCAGTCTCTGTTGCACGCCCTCAAACCACCTGAGCAGCCCAGAGCAGAGAGTGACAGAGCCCGGACTGACTGCACATCCTGCATGGGGAAGCACCACGTGGGCCATGCTGCCCATGCAGGCATGTCCCTTCAAATGCACAATAGTACCAACCCTGTGTCTGTGCTACTCATTTCTCTGGATGATTGTGTTCCTGTAGCAGGAGGCCTGCTAGAAAGCAGAATGAAATTGCTGATTTAACACAAATATACAATAGTAGTCCCCCAGGACACTTGCAAAGTGTTTAGGTAACATCCTCTCCTGGTGAACTCCTGTGGCAATGTAGTGTTGTAGATATACCCAGAGGTTCTTCCTCACAGGAGAAAACCAGTTAACACTTGGAGCATCAGGTTCCAGAGCCACCTCAGCACCCTCAAGATTATTTTGGAGGGACACTCCCCAAGGGTGAGAAAGAAGAGAGGCAAAAGACAAAGGTTAGGAGCCCCGTGAGTGTCTGCTGGCTGCATAGAAAATCTTTCTAGGGTTGTTCTTCACTGTTGCCTAAATCTACTCCTCTTTCTTACTCCTCCTACTCTTCAATAAGGAGCCAGATGACCCTAGAAGGTGATGATAGCCTACATGTCAATGTCCCTAGGTTTTGGAATCCCTTAAGACCACCTTTTGCTTAGGATGAATTCTACAGAAAGAAATTGCTGCCCTCTCAGTGTCTGCAGAGCACATGCCTCTGTGAGCAGTGGTAGAAGAGCCGGGAGAGGTAGGAGTGGTAGAGGCTTGAAAGGTGCCTTTGGCGTGGGAAGCAGCTACTCTTTGGGGTTTGGACATATATATTTATATGTACATCCTGTTTCCCAGCCATCAGCGTACAGTATGTTTCCCCATTGCACCCAGCATCATCCTGGAAAGAGGATACTTGCCACTGAGCAAGCAATACAGCCCCAGGTGAACTCCTGCTGGCAACTGGTTGAAGGACAGAAACACCTACCTGGTTTTCTTCAGAGAAATTGCCATTTAGCCGCTGACTTCTCAACCTGGTCCCCAGGGTTATTTATAAAATACCTTCAGTGGGTGAGCTGGCAGCTAGAGTTCACAGTCCCTTTGGATAGTAAAACTCATGGACTCAGTAAATGCACTGTTTTATGACCCAGTACCTCTTATTCCTCACTACTTTTCATACCACTCTCTTTCACAGGTGCTAACCACCTTTTTCTCAAGCTAGCCATTTGATTACCAAAACCAAACTAAACTCAAAATGCTTGTTCTCAGCCAGCGCTTAGCAGGAGCTTACTGCTTGTGGTTCAAAACCGAAAAGGAGGCTTTTCTGCCTGAAAGTTTGGCCAATTTTTTCAAATTATGCCATTTGATCAGAAGAAATTGCCCCACCTTACAAGATTTATCTGCTTCACAGCTCTTTCGGCTCAGTGATTACAGCAGTCTTATTGCTAGCACCGTGGAGAAACTGTGCTCGCCAGAGGACCCAGCATGACTCATCTGATAAAGAAGGCAGATGATTGAAGAAAACCCTAAACTCATGATGAGGACCAAAGCTGTAAGACCAGCTGAGATGCAGACACACAGTGACAAGGCTGCAGGTGAGTAGGACAGAGGAACTGTGTGCACATCATATTAACTTGGGAAAACATGTACTGTGTGCTGGGGATTGCTTCAGAAACAAGGGCCCTTAGCCTTTTGTATCCAGCCTTCCCTCAGCTAAAGTGATTGTGATGGGAAAAGAAGGCAGCACAAATAGCCAGAAAGAAGGAAAAGATCTCTTGGATCCTGAGAGGAAGGAAAATAAAAATGAGCGGTTGAAAGTGGTGCCACAAAAGTTCTGAAGTAGCATTACAGGGCCTGGGTGGGATAAATAAGCTGACTGGCTTGTTAGTGCTGTGGGATGCAATCTATTTAGATGTAACAGAGATCAGAGTCATGGAATACCAGCAGATGCTAATTGGAATTTTAATGGCTAGAGCGAGATGAGCACACACACATGCACATATAATAAAGCAGGAGAAAAATCAGAGTTGGTGTCTGCTGTGAGTATGCACAACTCAAGAATGAAATCAATAAATTTCTGCCTAGTCACATAACACTAATGGCAAGGTCCCAGTGCTTGGTAGTCATGGGGGATTTTAATTACAGTTCCCACAAGTCTGCTGGGAAATGCACAATGCTAAACACCAGCCAGCAGGGACTTTCTCAAAGAGCTTCAATACCATTTTCTGATTCAAAGCGCTGGAGAGACGTGTTAGGCTGATAGCTCAGTAAACCGGTAATGGGATATGGAGCCTTTCACCTCGAGGTCACCTTCTAGTGACCCATGGTTATTACCATCTGATTGCTGTTGCCTGTGTGAAATGAGGTGAGGAGCTTGGACCAGTTCCTCATGGCCAAGTGCCTCTATTGCACAAAACCCACCGCTGCAGTTGGTGCTAATTGGCCCCCCTAGTTGTCAGCCTCCACAGAAGGCCAGGGAGCCCTGGCTCCTTGTTCCCTCCTGGGGGGCATCCCATCAGCCCAGTGCCCCCAGGGCTGGAATTAGGATGGTTGGGTGAGCTGGAGCTCTGTGAAGGTCCTTTCCTGGTGGGGAAGGCTCTCTGGAAGAAGGGTGATTTCTCCCACATGGAAGGATTAGGAAGGGCTGTCTCCTTTAAGAAAGGGAGAAGCCCCCCTTTCAGCAGGCTCTCCCAGCTGACGCACAATGGCTGCCACCTCCTCGACTGCACAGAAATGATAATCAGAGGTTCAGCAAACAGGAGAGAAAGAGAGCTGCTCCCTGGCCTCCCTCCCCCCCATCGAATGACTCCTGTCACACGAGAGAAGGTGGCAGATGGGTCGTCAAGGCCCCGCACTGGCTTTTTTAACCCGTTCCTCCCCCTCCCAGCCCACTCCCAGAGGGCTGTGTAGAGGGACTGGCAAAGGGAGGAAGCCCTGGTCCAGAGGCTGGTTTTGCCATGGTGAGGAGTCCAAGCTGATTGCAAGGAGGGCTCTGCCGTATCATGTCAGTATCACAGTGTTACACCAGTTGCTTGTTTAAGAGATCGTATCTGGGCTGAGGTATTTGGATCCATCCCATCTCAGTCAGCAGCTCTTCCAGGCTCCCATATTCAGACAGGGACATGTATCTAAAAGGGATGCAGGGAGTCAGCACGCCACGGAGGGATTTAAAAAAAAACAGGAGGAAAGCACCTTCCTGTCCAGGGGCTCCGTCTGCTTTATTTTATAGACATTATTCACACAGGTTGGCAAGGAAAAGCTTTCTTTCTCCCCCTCCACCTCAGCATCAGCTGCCAGCATTTGCTTAGTCAAGTAAATTTCACTGGCCCAGCCTCCATGAGGCAGGGCTAGCCTTGATGCAGGGGTGCCTAGGTACATCCTTAGGGTCTTTTGCCACCCATTTTCTTCCAGGATGCTCTGAACTCCAGCAACTTGAGGAATGGCTGCAGGAGTATGCACCAACCTGGTACTTGCCTGTCTTTGGTGGATTCTTTTTTCCAGCTGTGATATATGCTGTCAAAAAGAAAGAACCTGGAAATCCAAGCCGAGCTTTGCTATTGATTATATTGCTTCAGTCCAATCCCATTACCCCTGGTTTACAGGAACCTGAAATTATGCCACTGTTTGTTACCAGGCATTATTAACATTCGAAGTAATAATTCCTGGCACAAAGGTTAAGGGGGAGTTGAGGCATCTTCAATGAATTCTGCAGCATTTCCAGCATTCTTTGGGAGTGCGATATTGTTGTTCTGTTGTGTCATGTTTATTCTGTGTGTACTGCTTGTACTCAATCCCTTTGGCACATTTTTAAAGGCCACACCATGCAAAGGGACGCTGCTCAGGAGGAAGCCATGAGTGCTCTGGTAATGCAACCAGTGCTTTGCTACTGGAGATGTTTGGTGTGTCACCATAAGCCATGAGTTCGCAATGCCAGTACATCTGGAACAGCACAGCTTTATTGTTGCCTTTGTACCTGCCCTGCAGCCTTCTCACTAGCCTAGCCCTAGCCCCCCAGCTCTGCCCTGTGTCGTGTTCTTTCCCCACAGGCCCTGCTGTGCCCTTCTTCCAGCTCTGCCAAAGCCCTTTTCTCTCCAGTGCCATAATTTTATTCAATTGCAAATTCTTAATCTTTACTAAATTAATGCATTGCAGTGGCCCTCTGTCTTGCACCGTCTTCCACAACAGACACCCGGCTTACACTGAACATGTCAAGTGTCTGCTTAGAAGCAGAAACTGAGTACCACAGGGTAGGGGTCAGCGATCCTTGAAGGGCCACATGCTGCATCATAGTTTCCTGCCCCAGGTTACTGTGAGCATGCGGTTAATCGGTGGCATCTTGCCTTCTGTGGGAAGCAGCAGGTACCCAGCTCCAGATAAATGTTGAGAAATGAGGAGAAGCTGGGAGCCCTGATCTCTCATGGAGACAAGTTCAGAGTGCAGCGGGCAAAGTTTGTTATTCACTGTGTTTGACAGCCTGCTAGCAGGCTGTCCCCAACGCCTCCCACCAGGAAAGGGCTTTCTTGCACACCCACCCCTCATTTTTCCTTTCCACATCTGATACTGTCATGAGATGTCATTGACTGAAAAACTGCTCCAGTCTGGGTAGAAGGAACCAACCAGATTTTGCTATGATCCAGGACTCAAAGGCAGTGTTTGCACATAAAAGATGTGTAACTTGCTTTCTTCCTCTATGTGCAGCTTCCCAGAGGTCAACATACAGAATTTAGGAAGGCAGAGTCTCTTCTTCATCCTTAAAAAGTTCCTAGATCTAAGCCAGTACAATCCAGATACAGTGAGCAATGCTGTTGAATTTAACAGCCGTGGGTTTTCCAGAACCCCACCCATTTAATGTGCCAGTGGCATTCCTTCCCTCATAAGAACAGACATAGAATCATAGAATGGTTAGAGTTGGAAGGGACCTTAAAGGTCATTGAATTCCAACTCCCCTGCCATGGGAAGGGACATCTCCCACTAGAGCAGGTTGCTCAAAGCCCCATCCAGCCTGGTCTTGAACACCTCCAGGGATGGGGCATCCACAGCTTCTCTGGGCAACCTGTTCCAATGCCTCACCACCCTGACAGGAAAGAATTTCTTCCTAATATCTAATCTAAATCTCCTCTCTACCAATTTAAAACCATTATCCCTTGTCCTATCACTGCATTCACTGACAAAGAGTCCCTCTCTCCTGCTCTCCTGTAGGCTCCCTTCAGATACTGGAAGGCTGCTCTAAGGTCTCCCTGGAGCCTTTTCCAGGCTGAACAGCCCCAGCTCTCTCAGCCTTTCTCTCACTGGTCTCTGGATTTGGGATGAAAAGCTTGAATTTTCATCCACGTACCTTTGGCCGCACTCCTAGGAAACCACTGCAGTTCTCTGCTCCACAATGACACTCGGTCCTGCCATTGCCCAGGCAATCCAGGTTATAATTGAAGGTTAACTCCATTCCTAAAAGTTAAAGAAAACCAGTTGGGAACTCAGCTGTTTCGAGACAAAAGCACATGCACGAAACGGTGCCACCTCCTTACCTGCAGGAATGTCACAAAGAGCAAACAGCCCGACTCTAATGTCACCGTTCACCGTCCATTTCTGGGTTTCACAGTTTGGATTACAACTATGGTTCATAAAACGGGAGTAATTCCCCTTCGGGCCGGCATCTATTATGCGGTCCTTCAAAGAAAAACATAAAGAAGACACATTCAGCACTTACAAACAAAAATAAGGTTTTCTGCTGACTAATGGCTAAAGCAGCAAAAAAACCCCAAACATAAAAATGTTTCTTTTAAATTATTTAAGTGGTGAGTTTTCCCCACAGAGTTAGTTTTACAGAAGAAGTGGCTGAATATTTTGCCTTGTGGAAATGAAACAGGCAGTGAGCGCACACCCCGAGGTACAGGCTTTGTGTGTCAGCTCTTCGCTGCGTTGAGGAGAGACACAGAGGTCATCTCAGACCCAGAACGGTGCCTTTGCTGGCGTTTTGCTCCCAGTTTCAACCACGAACAGTTTGTACTGAACAAGAAGTAATACTTACCTTGGTTACAGTTAACATATAAAAATTGGTTACGCTGTTCTCGTGCGCGCGTTTGATCCGCAGCCTGCACTCTTCCTCGTCAATCAGCTCCCCAACGTACTCATTCACAAATTCACCCTGAGAAGCCAAGGAGAACAGGAAGAATAAATCCACATTTACTGCTTCTTACGAGGATAGAATCACAGAATCATCCAGGCAAGAAGGGACCTCCAAAGGTCCCACCTCCCCGCAGTTGCAGGGACACCCCAACTAGCCCAGGTTGCCCAGGGCCTCATCCAGCCTCACCTTGAATATCTCCAGGGAAGGGGCCTCAACCACCTCCCTGGGCAACCTGCTCCAGTGTTCCACCACCCGCAGAGGAAAGAACTTGTTCCTAATATCCAACCTAAATCTGCTCTTCTCCAACATACAGCCATTGCTCCTCCTCCTATCACTGCAGGCCTTTGTGAACAGCCCCTCCCCAGCCCTCCTGGAGCCCCCTTCAGGTACTGGAAGGCTGCGATTAGGTCTCCCTGGAGCCTCCTCTTCTCCAGGCTGAACAGCCCCAG
>VZRU01012790.1:250562-286651 GCA_013398155.1 Pedionomus torquatus
GCTCCCTTCAGATACTGGAAGGCTGCTCTAAGGTCTCCCTGGAGCCTTTTCCAGGCTGAACAGCCCCAGCTCTCTCAGCCTTTCTTCATAAGAGAGGTGTTCGATTCCTCTAATCGTCTTCATGGCACTCCTCTGGACACGTTCCAACAGGTCCATGTCCTTTCTATGTTGAGGACTCCAGAGCTGGACACAGTACTCCAGGTGGGGTCTCACGAGTGCAGAGTAGAATCACCTCCCATGACCTGTTTGTCACGCTTCTTTTGATGCAGCCCAGGTTACAGTTGGCTTTCTGGGCTGCCAGCGCACACTGCTGGCTCATGTTTTGCTTCTCATCCATGAGCACTCCCAAGTCCTTCTCCTCAGGGCTCCTCTCCAGCCATTCTCTGCCCTACCTGTATTTGTGCCTGGGATTGCTACATCCCAGGTGCAGGACCCTGCACTTGGCTTGGTTGAACTTCATACGATTTGCATTAGCCCACCTTTCAAGCCTGTCTAGGTCCCTCTGGATGACATCACTTCCCTCCAGCGTGTAAACCGCACCACTGAGCTTGGTGTCATTGGCAAACTCGCTGAGGGTGCATTCTATCCCACTGTCCATGTCTCCGACAAAGATGTTAAACATCACTGCTGTTCCTGATTTAGGAAAGACCTGTGAGATCAGGAGTCCCACCAGAATCACCTGACCTCTGCAGGAATCTCCATGGACCTCTGTGGCTGTTGGATTATGCTCTGAATGAGTCAGAGTCCTGTGCTTAAGGAAAATAGCATGCTGTGTCTGCTCTTCACCTGCCAGGGAAAGAACCCATCTGGGTTGATGAAATCTGCAGACAGAAGCCCCAGCTGCATGTAGGGTTTCCAATCTATTTTCTACTCCTGCAGCACCTTCGTGAGAACTGCATGTCCCTATTAGACCATTCCGTGCCTTGAACCAGAGCTAGAGACAAGCTTGGATGCTTCAAATCACCAGCGCTGCTGCAGGGCACCAGGCCAGTCTGAAAGGCAGCTGGGACAGCACAAGACCGGGAGGAGAGAAGCAAAGCTGGGGGCTCACCAGAGAAGCAGGGTGTGATGAGCACAACCCATGGCAGTGCCATGCTTGTAGGAGAGGGGAAGGTGCAGAGGCTTTCCTCTGGGCACAGGTCTGGTTGGTGGTGATCTTAGAGCAGCCTGAGCCATGCAGCAGCATGGGAAAGCTGTGCTATTGTTTTTTGGTAGCAAAAAGAGCCCATGAAACAGATGTGCCAAGACCCAGGCTCTTTGGGACACAGACCACTCCACAGGCTTGAGCTGATACACAGCACTCGCTGTCTCCCTCCCTCCTCACTATCCTGCCATACATGTGTTTCAAAGGACAACTACATTTGTATTTTACAAAATACATGGCTCACAAGAGGAGAGGAAGCCATGATGCTCCCTGCCCCCACTCCTCCAGGCCCCCGTTTAGCCTGTTTGCCTGTGATTTCTTCCAAATGACAGAGCCAGCCTGCTAGCAGTTAAGTTAAACAGAGCTTGTCCTGTAATAACCCCATTCAGGCTGCTAATTGGTACCAGCACCTAGTCCCTGCCTGCTCCTTGCCGCTGTCAGGGCTGGCCTCTGCAGTGCTCCTGCAGCAGCCCTGCTCAGGTCAGCAAGGGAAAAGATGTCACCTGTCGGCCTTTGCTCTGGGACAGAGACCTTCCCATCAGGACACAGGCGATGGTGGCAGGGGGAGGCAAGCAATGATGGAAAGGAACTCCGCCAGAGAAAGCAATGACCATGTCCCTGGATGAGCTCTGCTCCCCACTGCTGTAATTGAAGACAGCAGTTCCTCTGCCTGATCTGGCCACAAAGTCATACTAATCCTCTCCTTATGACATCACAGTGGGTTGCTGTGGAAACAGTGATGACATCCCAGCATCGCCACAGCAACATATGGCTTCACAGTGGGGAGGGCAGACAAGGTACCACGCGAGCTGGACACAGCTATATGGTGGTGTTTGAATGTTAGACCTTTGCAAGGTCGTATGAGATACCCAGCTTCTCTGGAGAAGTAGCTGTCACTGCTCCCAAAATGCCTCAGGGCTGTCTAACACACAGCCCTCAAAGAGCGCTGTGCACTAGAAACAACTCAAGTTAAGCAACAGGTGAAAGAAAATAAAGGTCCTGGAAAGGATTGCATTTGCAGTGCTGCCCAGTCTTGGAGGATGCAGATGACAGGGCAGTTTCCATAACCAAAGCAAGAGAAAGTTTGGGTTTTGGTGTTCATAACGCTGAGGTTCAAATCCTTTGGATCACCTGTGGCAGTGTGATACTACTGCACTTTCATGAGAAACTGTATTTTACTGCTCAAGATACTTTTAGGCATCACATTTCAGTCCCCTGCACAAAATAGGCAGATTTATTTTTGCAGTCATTTGCCTCTCAAAGAACAGACTCATCTGCTCAGGGATCAGAAACTCCCACTATTTGTGAAGAGCCACCCCCAATAACACACAGTGAATTTCAAATATTTGCTGTCAAGTCACAGGACAAACCAAAACACACAAAGAATTGCTGGCGGGATTTTTTCATTGATTAAATCAACAAACAAATGCAAGGAGAGTGCAACTTCATTCTGAGTGCAGTTCAAGGAAAGAATGAAAAGGCTGAATCTGACAGGTGGCTCATTGTGAAATATTTATGCCACTCCTATTATTATTAGTCACTTGTTGCACATTTCTGAAGCAGTGAACTCATTAATCCTCACAGGGCCCATGGGAGGTACGACAGTTGTTACACATTAAAGGAAAGCCCTCATTGTCAATGGTACCAAATGTTTTGGCTGCAGGGAGGTTGCTGGAGAAGAAGATGCTCTATATTGTCAGCAGGTAGGAGATGCTCTATATTGTCAGCAGGTAGGACTCTTCTGAAGGGGCATGAGATCTCAGAAGTTCTTCTCATTTTGGCTGTGTCCAGGGTCAAACTGTCCACTTGCTCCCCATAGGGACCTCTGTGCAGTACAGAAGTGCTTCCAGACACTGAAGGAACAATCTGTGCTTGCATCCTTCTCTGAAGGCCTTTTGTGTGATACTGAGGGAATGGTCTCAGGCCCCTGACACACACAGAGGAGCATCTGACAGGCCTGATGCGGATCCCAGTAACTCCTGGGCATGGGCACAGGGTCATTATCCTGAATACTGACACATCTTTGTGTTGACTCCCCAGGGGAGCAACTGGAAGAGCATCCTCATGCCCAGCAGCCCTGCTCTAAGGGGACCTTGCACAGAGTGGGAGTGTGGCATGCCTTTCCCCACTGGTATTATTCTAAGGCTGGGCTCCAAGATCCCACCCTGCATACATTCTTGGGAGGAAGAAGAAATTTCTCCATTCACTGCCCAAGTGCCAAGGAGTGTGTTTATGCAGTCCTCTCTGTGAGAACACTGGTGCTGCTCACCAAGCCGCCCATTAGGCAGGGCTCTAGACCTTCACCAACTCCCAGCTCCTGAAGCTCTCCCTGCTTTGTGCAACACTCCCAGTTCTTGTGGTCTTGTTCATTGCAAGTATCTGACCTCATGCACAGTTCCCACTCCAGCATTCTAAATCATCCCATACACGTCACACAATTGTTTAGGTCAGATCGAGTCGCCCCAGCTTTCTCTGGGCTCTGAAAGGATGCTTATGATCTTTCTGTGTTGCTTAGTGGTGTGGGGACACAGCCTGGGCTCTCCGGAGGAAACATCATGCTTGCAAGCTAGACACTAGATGAGACCAACCTGGGAGACACTACTCCGGAGATGGTTGCATTTTTATGCCACAGTGCATTTGAGATGTGTGATGGGATCCTTAGGAATGACAGGCACCACAAGTGTGGAGAAGATCAATTATTTATTGCAATTACTTCACCAAATTCTTAATTTAAGGAATTTTAGGAATCCCTGGTCAGGGTAGAATGCTCAGAAACAGGAGATGCATCCTGGAGCTCCAGAGAGTGGGAGAGAAACTTGATGAATTTAGGAGCTGGCAAAGCCCTGCTGGTGCAGAATCTGTTTAGGAAAGTCCTGACCAGCCCAGCAGTATCACCCCACAGAAGTGGCCAGCAGCCTTAGTGGTTGGACCAGAAGGGAACCTGGCTGTGGGGCCCAAAGCATTTGGATGTGAGGAGCTGAAGACATACAACCAGCACTTTCCATGTCTCTGAGCTACTGGACTAGTTTTAGGCAACCTTGATATGAAAAAGCAGTGAGAATTTCCAAGCCAAATGGTTCTCATTAGTGGTTAATTTTCTTGGTGTGAGGGATAAAAGCACAGAAAGAGCTAAAGCAGCTCCCAGCATTAGGGTGGAGGGGAGGGGAATGACTACAGAGGATCACCCTTTCCCCAGGCAGTGACTCTAGAGCTTGGCAGAACCATGCAGCAGGGAAAGGGGGAACTGCAAGCCCTATGCTGAGCCTGGCAGTGAGTCTGAGGGCCTGCTCCCAACCAATAAAAAAGATCTTAGAAATGGGGGCAGAGAAAGAGAGACTTGGCACACTGAAAAGAAGGGCTGGGGGAGGGGGCTGCTCCAGTAACCTGTAAATGCAGCAGGTTGTGTGCACAGCAGTGTGAACATTAGCATGGAGAAAGGGGGCTGGAGAGAGCAGATTTGAAACCAGAGCAAATAAATATGCCAGAGCATCTCTGGTGAGCAGGCCTCTGGCTGGGGAGAAGAGGCTCCAAAGCCAGAAGAGAACATTGTGGTGATGGTAGTGTGGAGCCCTCTGGCTGTGCTGCTCTCCCAGGCTGAGCACCTTGCACCACATCTTCCAGGCTTCAGGAGATAAACAAGGAGGCACCTGGGTGACAAGGGCATGAACACACTGGCTGTGCTTTGGAAAGCTGCATGGACAGGGCATTTCTGGAGGTTGTAGGCTCGTGGGGGTCTCATGGTTTTCCAAGGATCCCTCAGGGAAACTGATATGCCTAGGCTTAGAGCTGAAATGGCAGCAGATGCTCTCCCGCTGCTGTTTTCAAACCTCTTCCTTTAGGTGTCTGACCCAGGACTAAATACAACCAGCTGGGAATCATAAAAATATATATATGGAACAAACCTTGCACCCACTGGCATTTTAAGAAACGTCAGCCTACCATCAGATCAGTGGAACACTACTGCAGGTCTCAGATCAGTCCTGTAAAATTGCAGCCATTGGCAAGCAATAGTCTGATCTTATGATGCTGAAGAACCATCATTAAAAGACAGTACTCTGGAGAATGGTCCCAGGGCTGAGGAGTGAGCTAATGAAGCACTGTGTCTTCCTCCCAGTGGCCAAATGGTGATGTGGCAAATCTTCACTGCATCCCTCTTCGGATATGTTTGGAGCAGCTGTGAAATAACTGGCTGTGCTGATCTTCCAAACAATACTTAAAAATCCTCTGAAATACCCAAGAAGCGACTCCGTGTTCCTTGGTGCTTTTGCATCCAGCTGTTTGCATGCTTGGGCAGATCCACTGCTTTGGGAGCTGTTTGTTCACTCTTCTGAATGCTCAGATTTTTTGGAAGGCAAGGTGGCAGCCCCCAGAAACGAGGGCTAGTCCTGCCAGCCACAGCGGGCCAGCCCTGTTCAAGCCCTACTTGTAGCTGTGAGACGTGACACTCTGTAAATCTGAGGGTTGGAGTGGGAGAACAGCTGGGTGGCCACCAGAGGTGGCTGGGATGGGAACAATGATGGAGGGAGATGTCAAGGGTGCTGCCTGGCTTTCAATTAGTCCTAGGAACTGGCAACCTTCAGCAATGGGCTCTTTCAGCAATTCCCAGCAATCAGTTTCCTGTGACAGCTGAAGGAAGAAAAAAAGTTACTTGATCTTAAACCTGAAGGAGCTGGTGTGAAACATCTTTATCTTGTTTCTGAATTGCTTTAAAGTATAAAAGGGGAAGGTAGAAGGGAAAAATATAAATAAATACACACCAAATATTCACTCTACACAAAAAAAATCTCCATTAACTCCCATCTTCAAACAGAGTATTTACCTTTGAGTTTTCTGCTTGCTTAAGTTTGCCATTTTGAATGATTTGGAGAAGGGATTTTAGTCTTTTGAGATCCCACAGGCAGCCATCAAGATAGTCAGGCCTATAGGTCAGGTCTCACCACATGCTGGCAGCTCCTTCTGCAGAAGGCTCCACTAGTCTGTTAGATAGCTTCGCATTTATTTGCAATGTTCCCGTAAAGAGGGCATGGAGTGCTGTTCCCTTTCTACAGATGAAGAACCTGAGAGCCTCAGCTCATGCTGCAAAGCTGCAGCTGGGAAATTAAGCCATATCCAACCACCCCAAATGGCTTAGCTAGAGAAGTCTTATTGTGAAATCCTTGCTTGAGATGTCTTTTCAGCTGTGTTGTGCTGTTTCTGGATCTGACGGACCACCCTAGAGCACATGTTATCTCCTAAACCCAAAAGCGAATCTATCATTTAATTACTGTCAGGGCACAAACTCTATTCACTTGCTGAGCTCACAAAACTTGCCACAGAAATGCTCGTCAGCTGCAGAGAAAATGATGCCCAGTTAAAATTTAATTCACAGTTGGAAAAAAAAATCCTCTGATGATTGACCATTTGTATCACAGCTGTCTTAAGGATGACAGAGACTAGGGACTTGCTGTTCTGTGCGCTTGGAATAGAACTCAATCCCTGACTCAAAGATTTATTGCTCATGCAGGGCCGCATTGGAGGAAGATCTCTGCGTTCCCTGGCCTGTATGCTATGAACGGAGGAACAAGTAAGGTGGCTTTCCCCACATCATGCTTCAAATCCAGCTGATTCAAGAGCAAAACTGAAAACTCTAGGGCTCCATTCCAGTGCCTGACCTGTGGGACAGCCCTGCCTCTCTGATTTTCCTAAGCTTTTAAAATTGCAGTGTGCGCAGTATAAGCCAAAAGAGTCCAAGGGAAACCTGTCACTCACAGGTTAGGCACAACCATGTTCTGACACAAGCATCACAAGAGCATGCAGATACATTCTCTACCACCAGAATACATGTCCCTGTCTTTGATCCTAAACGTACAGGCTGACTTTTAATTAGCAACATACGTCCCAGAAGACTGGCAAGATGGCTCTGAATTTACCTTTATCTTAATTGCATCGGGAAGCTATCTTCTGGGGCTACTCATCTCCGAGCCTGTTGGCACACCTCAGGCTAACAGAGCGAGGCTGCATCTGGCAGTTCCTCCCAAGGGACTCCTGGGGATCTTACTCACCAGCCTCCGAGCATCAGGTGCTGCAGGCAACACCTTGCAGAGGTGCCAAACTGGTCCGGCGTACCTGTGTGGGATAACGGGATGCTGCACTGGGCCACCTCAATGCCAGTGAGTGGAGGTGTTGCAAGGCAGTTTTGGCTGCAGGGGGACGGAGCACAGTGGGAAAGGGTGATGATGGAAAGGACAGGAGGTTTATACAAGTAGCATCCACAGGGTGAAGCTCAGATTGGATTTGCCATTGGGAAATCCCATTCTGTTATTTCAAATTATCTTGATTCCAGGTCAATTTCCTTGTGGGTGGAGGAGTATGTAAGTGTGAATGTGAGCATGTGTACACACAGAGCAAAGCCAGACAGACACCTCCACAACCAATCACAATTGGCTTCCACCACCCTCACTGCTGGCTCCTCTGTGTCAGAGACTGATGCCACCCTGACAATAAGCATCCATGATTTGCCAGTGTACCCATTTTGCCATCCCGCATATGAGCTAGGAATGCAAAATAGGAAGCTGCAGGGCCAGGGGCAACAGCACATCCTATCCCCATCCACCTCCTTGCTCCCTGAGAGAAAACAGGCTCTACCGAAGCCCTGACTCACACCAGCCCCACTCACCTCTCCTTTTTCAGTGCCTGCTGCATTTCTTCTCCCTGCCTAATTTCCTTGGGCTCTCTCTGGGAGGGATTGTGGCCAGGCCCACTTCCTCTCATAAAGCAGATGTGAAATTTGGGATTGCAGCTTGTGGAGAGTTTGGCTGTACCATCCTGTGCCAGAGCCTGGCTCTGCGGTGGCCTTGATGTTGCAGGACACAGCGAGTTCAAAATGGCAGGGCGATACTGCTGAAGAGCACATGTCCCTTTCTACACTGGGTGGCCTGAACCTGCTGACAGCTTTTAGGAAGCTGCCAGTGGCTGTCTGCATGCAATGTGTGCCTGTTGGGTTGGCTGAGGTCTTTGCACATCCCCTTCACTCCACCGTCCTATGCCAGAGCCCATCTGGGGTCACAGACTGCCTCTGCCACCATGGGAATCATGCACCCGCAGGCTGCCCTCCTCCATTTGTCCTTCCCCTCTCATTTTTCAGCCTAAAGAGCATCCTAGTGAAGCTCCCCAGAGCTGTGAGCCTTCAGAAGCCTCAGAGGCAGAGTGTGATGTCCAGGGGCCTTCATCTCTGTCCACCCTTCAGGCAGGAAGGAGCAAGCATGTCTGTGTGTCTGTGGCTGGTCAGCACACCCAGGTGGCCACATTCCCCTTTCTCTAGCCTGCTTCCTTGAGCACAAATATGCAACAGGAGCAGAATAGGGTCCATGTAGGGAGAGGCTGGGCTGGAACAGGCACTGGGGCTGAGACAGTCCCTGGCTTTACCTTTTTGGCTATTGTTCTTCTTAAATTATTATGTTCTCCTGGAGGGCAGCTTAATCCTAGAACTTGCCTTTCTTGCTGTGAAAGACCATTACTTGGACTCTACACATCTAGGTGCTAACAGACTGAACAGGATGAAGGACCACAGGTGTATAATTGTAATACTCGTCTATGTCACAGCTTACACAGCAGATTACTGCTATTTGCCAAAAAAAGTGCTGGTAAGTGGTGCTCAGAGGAGATTTCTCTCTCCAAGAGCAGCATTTCACATCACCAGCTGCTGCATCAAGGGGAAAAGCCCCCCTCCTGACTCCCAGGGGTTCCACCACATGGAGTAATTGACAGACTTCTCCTTCCTGCAGCAGCCCCCAATCACAGCAATTTGCCTCGCTTGAGGGAGTGAATACACCTTGTGCTTCCTCAGCTTGTTTTGATGCCTTTCTATGGCCAGACCATATTTAAATAAAAGGAACAAGTTAGTTCTGCCAAACCAAAGGCTTTGACATTTGATTGCAAGTTTTGGGAAAAGAGATAACATGGGGTTTCTTCTCAGCCATGGCCAGCTAGAGTTTGATTCAGATACTTTCCAGCCATGGCAGTGCAGCCTTTCAGAGCAGACAGCTTGCTTAAGCCATCGTTTTGTTTTAGTTTGTGTGGGTTTTGGGGTGGGTGTCAGGTTTCCTGGTTAGATTTGGGAGCTGTGTGGTTGCTTTCAAAACTGCCAAATGTCTCACTTCCCAGGCCCTGCACACCTATGTCAGGAGTAGGTGTTTTAGGTATTTTTGTTTTCAGTTGCTCAAGGGCCGAGTGAAATGCCAGTGAAATTGGGCAGAGCTTGATCAAGAATGAATTTCTCTGGAGGGAAGAGGGAACCGCAGACGTCTGCCCTTCTATTCCTGTTTACCTTTGCTTTCAGGAGGTCAATTGAATTGTGAGCATAAACTTACATTGCGGTTTGCAAACTGATACTCACCAGAAGAGTGTTCTGGCGTCACAGAGCATTTTGCGTTTTGGTTTCTTCTTTCCTAGCTCTTCTATGGCTTGGTAATAACTTGCAACACATGTATCACAGAAATATTATTTACACAAGATTTTCATAGCATCACAATTAAAATTACTTAGCAGAATTCCAGTGAAGACGTGCCTCATGTGGTAATGACACATTTCAAACTTGGACTTCCTCAGCTTCTTCTGTATGGTATAGCTGCTGGATTTCTTCATAAGCGCTGATTGACAGATTTGTAATTCTTCAATTCTGTGTATGTTGGGAAGGGGGAAGGCATTTTGTGCATTGTGCATTGGCTTGCGCTCTCTTTCCAGTAATAGCCCTTCCTTACACACAGTACATGACCACCTCATCATACTCATTGCTGAGGAAAACAAATATCTCAGTGGCTCCAACAAGACATCAGACAATGAGAAGCCTCACATTGTCAAATGTAATGGTCTAGCCAAAGGTCCCCCTCTAGACATGTCTGCAGTGCTATCTGTCAGAGACTGAGGGTCCACACAGGGGAAAAGATCACCCTGTCGATGCCCAGTTTTTATGCTTTAGTTGCTGTCAAAGCCAGGAAGAAAGAACTAGGTGGACTTTTGATCTGACCCAGCACTTAGTTCAAATTTATACTGGCTGGGAGTCAAACCTCCTCTGTAGTGTAGCACATTGTGCAATCCTTGCTGTCATTCCCAATGCTGTGTTCCCCATTCTACAGAGGTTAGTGAGTTTGTGTCTGGGGGGAATGGGAGAGCACTTTCTGACTGCAGTCACGTTTGTACTGTCAGGCCTTGCCCAAGCCTGCTTCTGAAATCTTACTCAGAGAAGTGCTTACGCTTGCTTCCAAGAAAGAAAGTACTTAAATCCAGCTGATATTAACAGATGTGTTGGAGCGAGGCTCCACCAGCTCTCTGTCCATGGAGTGTGATGACTCTCACCTCCTTTTCTCATCCATTTTCTGGTTTTTCTTTCATCCACAGTCGAATGGGCATTGGGCTCTAACACAGCCCTGCTTAGGCTCTCCCATCCCACAGGTTCAATCCCAACAGAACGGAAGAGCTGCAAATTAAGCCCACGGGTCAGGAGGATATTTTCTCTGCTACAGGAGGATATTTTATCTGCTACAGTCATTGGACTCAAGAAGAGCTTTCCAGCAAGAGATAGTGGCATATGTCCTGGATTTCAAATCCCCTTCATAAGGCCCTTAAGTCAAAGTCATTGGCCTGGTGGATTTTATCAGGTGGGACTGTCTGGGGCTGTTGAGATTTCTGTCTACCCATCATCCAGGCTGTGCTGCAAATCTGTACTTTTGCATTTGTTAGCCAGTTTTTATTTTCAGCATCTTGAGATCCCTTGCATTATACAAGTCCCAGATTTCCCTGATGTGGAGCTCCACACGTTCTCATACCCGTTTATTCACTCTCCTCCCTGGAAATGCTGCCTCACTGGTCAGCAGCCCTTCTTCACTGCCCTGTGCTGGTTTCTTTATTCATCTAGGAAGGAGGATGTGCAATAATACAAGAAGGATGTGTAGTGAGATAAGAAAGATAATGAGATAATGATGTAAAAGTGATGCAAGTACCTGCTGGACAAGAAGGAACTTGAGGAAGCTCAGGGAGATGCCTCTCATTGGCTCAGTGAAGAGGGATCCCAATTGCAGGAGAAAGCCCGGGATGATGAAAGCAACGCAGTGTAGAGTGCTTCTTTGACTTGTGGGCTTTATGGGGTTCTCAGTGATCCGTAGTAATGCTCAGTGAGGAGTCTGGCACTGTGACCATGGGAAAGTATACTGCTGAGGTCCCAACACCCTTGTATCAGCCAACGTGCAGCCCCCGCTGCAGGTCTGCTCACCCACCACATATGAGATAATGCTAACTCTTGTCTGGCAAGACCGTGAAAGTGTTAGGATGCACTACCTCAAAAGAAGGAATGAGCAAGGTGCGACTCAGTACGAGTGTGTTAGTGGTCTCATGGGGGACAGTTGGGAACACCTGCCCTTTCCCTCATAATCACAAAACGCAGTGGAGGAAAGAACTTAGAGTGGGGAATTCCAATGGAATAACACACATTTTAACACCAGCTGTGAACGTAGCAGTTCTCAGAAGTAGCCTGGGTAGCTGGAAGCACAGGGCCATTGCAAATATCAGTAAGTTATGCAATTTTTATTCCCATTCTTATTGCTGGCTTCTGAAAGTTGGCCTGGGGAGTTCAGTGAGTTTCCCTCTCAGGGGATGGAGGGGGGAGTATTGTCTGACTTAAGTTAGCTCTCTGCCATCAGGCCAACTTCTATAATTTTGTAGGCAGTCAGCAAGGGTCAGGAACACAGTAAATAATGACCGTGTGTCAGAAGGAGTATTGAGTTTTCTTGCTCTGGGGTCTGTCTTTGGCTGCCCATTGACTGAGATGCTTAGCTGGAATGGAAATTCATGACAGAAGGCGAAGGGCAGAGATGCGCTTACTCCACACTTGACCCCTCTGAGTCCTTATACCTTTCCTAGGAGCACTGGTGCTGGCCACTGTTGGACATGGGATGGAAAGAGGTGGCTGGTGGGATTCATCCCATGTATGCATTTCCAGTGCCCCCCTTTCTTTTTCTTCCCTAGTGCTGCAAGTACAGTTGCAGGCTTTGGCTAGTACATCCTCCATGGCCCTTCAAGCTTTATTGTCTGTAGCACCTGAAGAGAAACCCAGAGCATCCTGCATTTGATTGCCTGATTCCATCAGCTACAAGCCTGTAGGGATAACCTGGCTGTCATGGTGACTAGGGTATCACCTGGACCTTCAGAGAGTAGGAAGAGGATTTGGTAGTGGCAGGGTGATTTGGAATAGAGGCAAGTGACTGCCTGCTTCAGAATCACTAAGGACTACGTGTTGAGCCAGTCTGGTGGGATCAACAGGTATAGGGACTGCTCAGGGTTGTCATACCCCACCTGTGTGGGAACTTTAGCAAGGCTGAAAGATGGCACAACGCTTTATTAATAAAGTGCTATTTTCTTGTGGCCCACTCTTAGTTGTAGTTATAGCCTGTTTAGTCAGCAGCAGCTCCAGGCTGTCACAGAAGCAGAGAGAAAACTGCTCATCGCTCATCAAATGCTCTGCTTATTTGTGTTATTTCAGTTTCTATGCAATTTTTTAAAGTACAAACAGATGTCACAAGATGTTTATCTTCATTACCTTCGTATGGTTTTTATCCCTATTGTACTTATAAACAAAAACTATATGCAACCAAGTTTTCAGTCCAGTAACTGTAAGAAGCCAGCCCCATGAGATGGAACAACCCAAAGCCAGGTAGCCTGATTACACAAAAAAGCCTAAATACCACAGGACTGAAGTGCTGTACAGACCAGGAGTCTTAAGAGTTCAGGCTGATCCAAGGTACTGTCTTCCTTAGCTCAGATCATCTTTGTATGAAATTCCCTCCTCTCTTCTGGTGATCTGCCTGCCTTTGGTGTGCGTTGTGTCTGCCTAAAATATTAGGATCATAGAATCATGAAATCATCTAGGTTAGAAGGGACCTTTAAGATCATAGAGTCTAACCATCAACCTAACATTGCCAAAACCACCACTAAACCATGGCCCTAAGCACCACATCTACCCATCTTTTAAATGCTTCCAGGGATAGTGATTCCACCACTTCCCTGGGCAGCCTTGTCTCTTCAGAGTAGCCTATGCAGTTGGAAAGTACTCTTGGCTGTATGCTACAAGCACGTGGACTGGGGCAGTGGGAGCTGATGGGCTTCCCCTCAGGCATCAAAGAGGCTATAGCCTGACTGTCCAGGCACCATGCCCAGCCTTTGCTGTCTGGTAGACTGGTAGACAGCCCAGCGATTGGTAGAAGATTTGAAGAGGACTGGAAGGTATTGTAAGAGTAATTATGGGAGACATGGGAAAGGAGTTACCAGTCATTGAAAGACAGTCTTTGATAACTGCTGCTTCCAACAGACTTGACTTACCTGAGCTCGTGTCTCAGAGCAGCAGCTGCAGCTTTACAGAAGACCATGCTAGTGTTCCTCTTCCAAGGAAAGTACCCTCAGGTCTGCTTTGAAGTTGGAATTGAACAAGTCTTCTTTTAAGTTGTTTTATATTGCATCTAGTTCAGGCATCAGAAGGAAATCCATCTGCATTGCTGCATTACTTTGCCAGCAGCCAGGAACTGCAGCAGCATCCTTATCTTATGCTGTAAGACAACTGCATCAGTTATCTTATCTCCCTACCCCTATCACTAACTTGCACACCACCATAAAATGGTACTGTGCCACAACTCACAAGGAGGCAAAAGAGGCAGATCTCTTTGCTGTTCTGCCCAAGTGACAGGCACTATTCATACAATGTTGCTCTTTATAGGCTTTGGCTGAGCCACACACAGCTTCCTACAGACAAAGGGGACGAGGGAGATTCTGCCATGAAACACTTGGCATGCAAGGAGACAAAAGAGTGATAGGATCAGAGAGGAAACAAAAAGAACGCTTTTTTTTTTTTTTTCAAGATCACAGAACAGGTCAGCAGCATTAGGTAACATAATGCTGAACTAAATACCCAAGTGCAGGTGCTTCCTGTAGGACTCTTTTCTGCAGATAATCTAGTCTACTTGAGCAGGTTTTGTTAGAGAAATATTTAGGGAGATGTTCACTGCTTTGATTTGGGCTCACAGGCACATCAAACGTTGCAGCTGTGTATTGCTGGAAGTGAAAACAAAAGCAACTGAGAGTGTAGAACGGGGCAATCTGTCAAACTCATAAAACTCTTTTTTTTTTGGTCCCATTTCTAGGAATAAAAGAAATATTTGCGCAATCACATAAACTGCTGAACATTCTCACACCGTTATGCTGTTAACTCCCTTCTGTACCAGATGGGAAGGGCTATTAGACCTTTTTCCAATCTGATTTTTGATAAGACTCTTTAAAACCCCTGTAAATCTTGTCAGAAAAGGTATTTGGCATTAAAATAAAATGTTTAGGTGAGAGAGCTGGAATGCGGGGTGGTGTTTTACAAAAATAGCTTGCCCTTGCTTCCTGGAGCATTCAGTCCATGTGCTACAATATCTGCCAAGGCAATTCCAGAAGACATCACCCCATTGCCCAGGTTCCAAAGCAAATGGCAATTTAAAAAAAGCATCTTTTTATTTTCTTTTTCATTCCAATAAAATATTGAGCTAGAATATCATGAAGGGATGCTTCAATTTTGCTCTGGTTATTTGAAGAGTTGTTTCACATGAGGATAATTGTTTCATCGATAGAAATGTAAATCACAGCTGAGCCAGTAGGAAAGGTGAGACAGCTAAGATGGCAGGAATCCATTGTTTCAGGCCATTTTCTCAGAAAGCTTTTTGAATTTCTTTTTTCCAGACATCTCATAAGTTTTATATTCTTTTTTTTTTCCCCAAAAAAACCCATAATTAACTTAATCTATTTTATTTTATTTTATTTTATTTATTTTAAAGAAGGGAGCCCAGAGATAGGCTGCAGCCCCTCCCAAGCGCCTTTCTGTCTGGGAGGAACTTGAGACCCAAATATTGAATGTTCCAGTCTGGCACACTGAATGATACACAAATATCTGCTGTGGTACAAGTGAAATGGTTTGGTGAATCATTGGACAGTAGCTGAGGCTGCTAACAGTCCAGTTGCATCCTATTGTTACATTAGCAGTCCTGTAAAATAAAAGCCAGCCTGAAACTTATCCAGCATAAAAAAATGTAATAAACTAATTTAGTGCAGACCTCTTAAGAGCAACAAAACACACCCTAAACCTCCTCTTTAAGATCAGCTGCATTATTTTTATAAACAAGTAGTCATAACCGGCCTTTTTAAGGGTTCAGAATTTGCATCCTGGGTAGAGAACCACTTAAAAAAGGAAATCTCACTGGCTTTTCGCTATCTACAATTTATATCCAATTTGCTTAGCTGCCTAGGTTTTCCTGTGAGCAGAGGCATGCCTCATCAGATAGCACCGCTTTCATCGTTTCACCGCAAGGCTCTCCCCACTCTCCAGATGTGGGGATTCCTGAGGAAGAGAAAGGCATCTTTGCAACCATCCAGGGGATCATGAAGAGCTGGGATGTGGACCTATGCCTCTTGCTGAGCAGTGGGATTACAGTCCTGCTTTCTCTAAAATGAGAAAATATCCACTCAGACAATAACTAGGTGGACAAAGGGTTGCAAACCACAGTTGTTCAAAATCCAGAACAAGTGTCTATTATGGACTAAACATGAAAGGGAATCAATTTTCTGCTTTAGAGCTTGCTGCCTAAATAACCCAATATGAAATGAAAGAACCTGCACTTTTCAGAAAGGCAATGATGGTAAGGGTGTAAGGTTTTGGATTTTAAGGCAAGTGAGGACTATTTAGTTCCTAACACACACCAAAGCATCTCCCCAAAAAGCAGGGCCTCGGTTGTATCCACACTTTACAGAATCTTGTGCTGTGTTGGCAGGTAAAATGAATTTAAATCTGGGAGAGGCATCGTCGGTGTCTGCTTGAGGCTATAATGCAATGCTTAAACTTGCACATTTGCAAGGAATTATAAGCCTACTGAAGAATCTGTGAAGATGACACAGCGAGGTGCCTGCAGTCTTGGCTTCTGTGGCCAGTGGAAGCTGACCTGGAATGAGAAGGACATCTGCAAAAGAAGGGGGGACGAAGTGAGCTTCAGTGGCACATGGGTGTCCTTTCATACATGGCTTGTGCAATCCACTTATTCTGTTTTGGCGGGTGTCAGGACTCCCCAGAGGTTTCAGGGCTCTTCTCTGGCCCAAGGTTTCAGAGTGGTTTCAGCTGCAGAATCACAGTCTGCCTTCACCAGGCAGCCGCAGCTGCCAGCCTGCAATCAACTGCAGCCTCTGCGTCCCAGCCAAACTCCTCCAAAAGCACGGCCGGTCTCTTCATTGAACAGCTTTCCCTTGGAACTTATACAATGTCAGTTTTCCTGTGCCTATCTCTCCCTACCCAGCCAGGGACCACCCTGGTGCAGCCAGCATGGGGCTGCCACAGCTGGGGACCTGGGACAACCTCCACAGCTGGCACGAAACGCGTGGTGGTTCAAGCAAAGCCAGTAAAATTATTGCTGTTCACACCACAGGGAAAGACCTTGCCCTGTTACTCTTGATTTCTGTCCCTCGCTTTATCTGTGTGAACCCTTTTTTCCCATCTCTTTCTTCAACCTCCGTCACAGCACAAGACTCCCTGTCTGGCCCCTGCCTTTGCAAACACCTCATGTCAGCAGCACCCTGGCTGCAGGCTGTATTTTTCATTCAAATAATATTTTTTTCATTTGTTTTATTTAAATGCTGACAGTAAATACATTAATTAGGAAGACGGAGCCAGTAGGAAACACGAGGTGGGATGGAGAGATTTGACCAGCTATAAATAGCATGCAGGATAAACAGATGACTGCAAATTACGGGCTGCAAGGCTGGGCTTAGCATGGAGGCAAGCACCTGCTGCTGGGACACTTTCACCAGTTTATTTGTTTGCTTTTAAAATAAAAACTGTTTACAGTGATGAACTCCAGGCTGACAGATTTGCTGCCTTCTGGGAAAACATTATCGCTTAATGATCTCTTGCAGGTGTATTTCCTACCTGCTCTGCAGTACTTGCCCCGTTCTGCACGCCAGAGGCAAGGTTAGGCTTCCAGCAAACGCTTACCCTGTCCTTACCCCAAACCCTTGCGATGTGCCAGCAGCCTGGGCAGCCGCCTGCAGATTAGCAGGCTGGGTCACAACACGCCAGCTGAGCTTACGGGAGTCTTGGGGCAGTTCACAGAAATGAAGGTTTGGGGAATGGGCAGCATGGTTAGTCAAGGAGAGCACAGGGAAGGCTCTGCCCTCGGGAATGCATGGCAAGAGGGGACACTGGAAGGCTCATCCAGGGAAACATGCACTGGCACTGTGGGTGAGGCTTGGGAACATTTCTGAGCAGGGGAAAGGAAGGATGCCAAGAGGTGCTTGTCCTGAGATGGCCACAGAGCCTTCATAGGAAAGGCATCCCAGGCAGTGAGGATATTGCCTCTGAGCAGTCCCAGCACAAGCTGCTGGAAGCATTTATGGGGTGCAGAGGCTCAAGCATTTTGTTTTCCCAGGAGGGCAGGTTGTCACATACAGGAGGGAGTTGCCCAGTACAGCTTTCATGGTGGTTGGTGCCAGGTCGATGTGTGTGAGCAGCAGGCATGTTTCTGCAGACACCATGATGACTTCTCCTGGCCCCAGGCCTCCGCTCAAAGACCATTGCCTGTGGCTGCTTCCACACAGGCT
Source organism: Pedionomus torquatus (assembly GCA_013398155.1). NCBI lineage: Eukaryota > Metazoa > Chordata > Aves > Charadriiformes > Pedionomidae > Pedionomus > Pedionomus torquatus. Next base: position 268,348 of record VZRU01012790.1, read on the forward strand.
ACTTTTCAGTCAAGCCTCTGCCTGAATGAAGGAAAGGCAGGAATTCTTAGCCTGACTGATGCTTTGCCATACATCACTGGCCACTGAATTTCAGCCACCGCTACAGCTGAGCTTAGTACCTTGTTGTTATCTCCCAGAAAACCAGCCTGTCTGGACACAAAGCCTTTAAGAGATGGGGAGCTCCAGACCCCTCCTGCTGTGTTTCGATGTGTGCCAGCACCCCTGTGCAATGTGCCTCATTTCTTATTTACATTTGCCTGGCTTTAAATTGCAATCCCTGCTGCTTGTTACCCCTCTCTCTGCTAGATTAAAGAGCCCTAAAATGTCACCCTTTCAGTGTTATCATCTGCCCTCTGCTATTATTGCCTCACAGTAAATAAAAGGGACTTCCCAGTCATTATTTTATACCCCACAATCACAGTGCTTTTTCAGATCAATTAGTTTTCACTCCTCTTATCTGTATTCAAGCCTTACCCCCCTTTCAGTGTCTCCGTTGCCTGCTCAAGGACCTTTCCTATGTCTCCTCTGGCCCTTGGCAGAGGAGCCGAGCTGACCCAAAAAGCGGGCTTGGTGAGAGGACATCTGATCTCCTTATGGACCAGTCAACCTAACGATGAACATGACTGATGCTTTTGTGCATGTCTGAGCTTCTCACTGTGCACCCTGGGAAGATAACGTGACTGTTTTCTTGCCTGTAAAGCTGTACCTCCTTTGGCATAATCAGTTAGTGCAAGACATGTCAGCTTGCGTGACTTGGTACTTATCTATAACAACCTTCATCTTCTTCCTTGTGCCCAATTACCTTTCAATAGAATACTCTTAACTGAAACCATTTTATCTTATACACTCTCTCCTTCTTTCCTGGAGTACATAAAACCATCAGGGCAAAATATTTTCTGCAAACAACTGCAAAAACTAACTTGAGTGGAGATGCTCATTGGATTTTCTCCCTCTCTCTTCTAAATAAGTATTTTATCATTTTGGTGAGAACCCATCCACATCCCCAGTCACTACTTGACCATACACAGGAACCAGAAATGAATCTTAAAAGGGTCAGACCAATTTCATTGTCCAGCTTGAGAAAAGTTTAAAATCTAAGCTATCAAGAGTGAATAGGTAGAAGCACCTTGGAAGTCATTGAAGACCAGTTTGGACTACATGCCAGTGAAATGCCTTTTAAGGGCTGGTAAGAAACTATGTTTAGCTTTTAAATTTAGCTTTTCAACCCCCTGGTATGGCTTTACAAAGCAGAGGCAGCATCACTGTTCCCCAAAATATCCTAACCACATCATGTTAGAAATGGAGCTTTACTACTTCACTTTGTTTCCTAGCTACCAACATTTTTTTTAGCTTAGTAGTAGAGATGAGCAGTGAAATTTGGCATTCAGACTGAGACTTCATAAAAGCCTTCCAAAAAATCTCATACATATATGTAAGTATATATATATATATATATATAGGTATATATATACACATGCACATCTGTAACAATTACAGTCACTTGCACAGTTATTCTTTTTAGAGATGTTTCAATTACTAATCGTCATCCTGGGTGCCCACTCATTCCTGCCCTGCAGCCCCCACCAGCCCAGCTCCAGCCCTAGCCCTCCGGCTCTGCCCTACACCCCTTTCCCAGCCCAACCCCATCTGCTGTTGGAACACTCTCTCCTCTCCTCACCCTTCCCAGCTCTACCAGTCCCTTTACATTCATCACATTAAAGAAAACATTTCATGGTCATCTCTTTTATCTCCTTCAGTGAACAGTTAATCAGAAAAAATGCTTTCATGTTGCTAAATCAGGGCCAGTGGGCAAAGCCAGGCTGACAAGAGACATTTTCCTCCGCCACTAACCTGGGCTAAATAGTATTAATTACAGAGGCTGGGCTTTGATTGCTGGAGTGTGGTGGGGCTGGCGAGAGCTCCCTCCTCCCCCTCCGCTCCCTTCCTCTGTAGACTCAGACTGCACCTCCCTTACCTGCCTGCCCTTTGCCAGCATCTCCATCCCATGCCATGTCTGCAAGTGGGAGACCCAAAGTCTTCATCAGGCAGCATCTCTGGGAGAGTCAGATCCCTAAGCCGGCAGTCAGGGACAGGCCTCCATTCCAGCTGGGTGGTTGAAGTATCTCTGTGTTTGCCTGACAGAGACAACTGTCAGGCACACTTCTTTTTTTTTTCTTTTTTTTTTTCCGTTTTACCAGGACACTGCTTCTTTCTATGTGTTTCAGAGAACCTGAAAGACAGGCTGGGAGGCAACTCAAGAGAGTTGTCCTGTCCAGTGTTTCTGAACCTGTGGTCTGTGGGCCACAGCTGGTCTGTCAGATGTCAAAGGGACTGCAAAGTGATTGCAGACAATTTTTGGAGACAGACACATCCATCCTCACACATTGCCAGAAAAGGAGCAAAGACAACAGGCAGTAGAAGGCAAAGTGAGGGCAATATGCTACAACTCAGACCTCTGTGGGGTGTTCCAAAGGTACTTATTGCTCTTTCAAAGAAAGAAAAGTCAAGAAACACTAGTCTAGTCCAGCCCCACAGAAATGGCTGATTTCCATCTCTGCACATCTCCGTGGAGATTATGAAGGAAAAAGAGCTAGACATGTCCTGGAGGTTTCACTCCATTCTCATAGAATTGTCTAGGTTAAAAGGCACCTTTCAGATCATCTAGTCCAACTGTCAACATACCACTGACAAAAAACCATCACTAAACCATATCTCGAAGCACTACGTGTACCTGTCTTTTAAATACTACCAGGAATGGTGACTCAACCACCACGTCCCTGGGCAAAGGGAAGTGCCCCTGTCTGTGTTGGCAATAGTACCCCTCGGGTCTCACAGGTTAGGAGGGTGGTGACAACCTCACATTGCACCAGCAAACAGCTGGTTAGAAATTGTGCTGAACTGGCTTTCCGCAAATTATCGAAACAGGCCAGATCCCCAGACGCATGAATCACAGCTGAAATATGGCTGCTCTCTAGGGGCAGAATGCCACTAACTGCTTTCCCTGTCCTTTTCCAAGCTGAGCAGGGGTTTGCAAAAGTGGCCACAGGAAGAATTTGCTCAGTGGTTACTCTGTGTTTCAGAGACCTTCCCTTGGGATGGGTGGCACAGCTGGGGGCCTGAGTCTAGCTGTCATTTAAGGTGATTAAGGTGAACATTCCTAGTCACTCATGGTGACAAGCTCTCCTCCCATGTGGCTGGTGGGCAGCGTGGTGGAAGCACAGCACTCTGGGCAGCAGGCACCTCCAGACTCACTACAAAGCCTCACTGGAGCAGCCAGGCAGGCCAACGTTTTCAAATGCTTTTTTAGTGTGTTGTGAGTGCTTGCTACTGTATATCAAGACATGTTTCTCCATCCAGCAGCCCACTGTGATTATAACTGCCTTTCCACCACATAAATACCCTTAGTGTGAGTCCAGTTCTGTGCCCTTTGCAGGTTGGGGTCTTGTCTTCCTGTCCTATGATACTGTAGACCCTTCCTCCTCCTCCTCCGTGCTGCAACTATCTTCCACAGGCTCACCATCTTCCTGAGTTGATGGTTTCCTCTACCCTGAACAAGCACAGGGAGAAGTAGAAGTGGCACATCCGTTTTATTTTGCCCTAGTCCACACTTCTTCTGGTCTTCTATGTGTTCTTCCCAAGGACACATGGACCTGGTCTTTCCTGGCAGCAACAACAGGCTGGGTTCTCCACGGGGCTAAGTCAGCACAAGGGCTTGGAGGTCTGCTGGCTCAGAGTAAGCACTTAGCCCCATTTGTTCTGAAGAGCAAAGAATTGCGGAATTGGGAAAACATCTAGGGTGGCCAGGGCCCAACAACCAAAGTCAGCTAAAACTTGATATACCAATAGTTTGCATGGATCCAGCTGATCGAGGCAGGTTTACTCTAAGTTCTTTGGGAACGAGGCCCTTTGGACTCTTTGGATCTCTAGGGCAAAAGACCTCAGGCTTGTCAATAGCTTCATTCACACCTTCCAAATAAAGTGTAGCACTTACAGGATGAAATATGCAAGTAAGTAAGCTGTCCAGGTAGTTGTCCCCATGTTATTCTTCTTGATATTTGAATGTATTTTAAGCTGTCACTGCTGCATTTACAGAATCAGTACAGCAGTTACATGCAATGCACTGGAAGAACTGTTGAAGAGGCAGAAATTGGCATTTTGGTGGCTACGAGAGCAGTTAAGAGCCTTGGGGATAAGCACATTTTAAGCCAACATGCAGTAGCAAAGAAAGCTAAGGCTTGAGTAGCTGTTGCTGAGTTTGGAGTTAACAGCCTCTTGATAGGAATGACAGTTCAGGGCCCTTGTTGCAGCATACTGCAGACCACAAACAATACAGTTGCATCTTTTTGTATCAGCTTCAAACATTTAGGGCTCTCTTCCTTGCCAGAAAGACGCAAAACTTTTCTTCTTTCTTTTTTACAGTGAAAATGTAGAAGATAAGAATGGCCAGTCTGGATCAAATTAAGCCTCCATCTAACCCAATGTTTTCTGGTGGGCTGGTTTTGGTTGCTTCTGAGAGAAAGGCAAGAAGCTCTGCAGCAGTGGGATAATGTGCTTGCCAAAAGAGTTTCTCCCTTAGAAGTTGTCTCCCTTGCTTAGAAGTTGTCTTCTGCCTTCAGGCAGGATGGTTTCTGTCCAAAGCTACTTGATTCAACTTTGTTCTTTGTTTGTTTTCAGTTCCTCAGGCTGTCACTGTGAATAATGGGTCTTTGGTGCTAGAACACAATTCCCAGACAAATATTGGCTTCCATGGTAAATTCCAAGGCTGCTGAATTGCAGAATAAATCTTACCTTTATTGAGTTTGTGACTGATGTCTTTAAGGAAGGTACAGGGTGCCAGTACGGGACCTCCCTGTCAGTCCACAGAAAGTCTTAATTCCTTACTGAAGTCCTGCATGTGGAGGGTCAGGCCATCCTCCAGCCTGAGCAACAATCTAGGCCTGTCTGAAGCTCTCCTGAGATCCACACTTGGGAATATGCTACCACATGGTGGCATCCACTCTCTCTTCCTGGCCCTAGGAATCCCTCCTTGGCTTCCAAGAGGTAGCACACATAGGAAGAGAGCTTCTGAGCTTCACACTGTACCTAGCCCACCAAATTTCCAGGGACTCATTCTGGAGCTGCTAGGAGCTTTTCCAAGAGCATTATTTCCCATCTGGAGCTACACAAAAGCATCACAGATGTTGGCAAAAATTCTGAGAGGCTCTCAGGTGTTTTGGGGTCTGTAGGTAGGACTTGTAAGTGAAAGAACTTTACCAAACCTGACAGCACTAAACTATTTTCATGAAGGTCTGCATTTGCTTGCATTTCTACACTGTGGCAGTTGCAAGGGCAGCACCAGGCAGGAGAGGAAACTGTTGAGATCATTCCTGTTCCTGACAGAGACTGAAAAGCAGAAAGTCACAAGAGTGGGTGGAGAGCACCTGACATCCCTGTCTGTGTACAGCACTACGAGTTTTCAATACTACTGTATTTCACTTCTTGGGGTCACAGGTTGCTTTGTCCTGGGTCAGGCAACCATGTACTGCTCAGAGAAGATGCATTTACAAGACCACTGCTCAGTACAAGGCTGGCTGCTTCCTTCCAGATGGGTGGTGGCTCCTGTGCATGGAAAGCCCATGGGAAGTGCCCTGAGGCCACCATTGCTCTGGATATTTGAGGCAGCATGTTCAGAGACTGCTGTTCCCACCATGCTGCTGTGTACAGTGTTGGAGATGGCAGCTTTATTGAGCAGGCTTGCCTGGCTGGAAAAAACAAGGAGCCATCCAGCCAAAGAGGGTGAGTGGCAGGGCAATGAACCTGCTCAATGGTTCACGTAGGTAGGGCTACTTGATTTGCAAAGGACTGTGGGGAAACCTGGTCCAAGCCAACAATGTCCAGAGTCTGGAAACAGGAATGATGCCTGGAGTTGCTGTCCTCCACATCAAGACCAAGTTGAAGTCCATCCAGCAGCAGCTTCTGAATGCAGGAAAAACACAAGTTCTGTGAGGATGGTGAGTAACTGTGGTCTTCCTTCCCATCCCATCGCAGCCCATGCTCAGTGGCAAAAGCTGCACCTCTTACTGCTTCAAGCTTGCCCTTTCTGTAGTCTTCTGGCAGCAAGAATAATGCAGGGCAGCATGCTAAACTCCACCTGGGAAGAGCAATACAGGATGGGAACAGTGATACCAAGAGCAGTAAAACATGAGAATAAGGACAGGGAGATGTGACCCACAGAGAGGGACTGTACAAGAAGCAGAATGGGGAGGTGAAAAGGAATAAGGCTGCTGTGGGCAACACATTAGGAAATGCTGTACCCATGGTGAGATCTTAAGTTGGCAGGACACTGCTGCCCAGAGGCATTTAGGACTCAGGCTTCCAGAGCAGGCATTGAAGAGACCATCACTCCAGTGGGCCAAGGGGACATGTTCATGACAAATAGCAGAGCTGCCCCATCTCCTGCCTCTGCTGTTCCTCAGCTGCCAGAGCTGTAGGGGAGGAAGGGGTGGCCAAGGAAGGGAATTTTGTACATGTTGGGGCAAAATAAGCAACAAAGCTGAGCCACTGTCATTCCACATAGTTTGGTGTCCTGTGGCAGTACTTGCAGATAGGGGACCTTTGAGGTCATCAGTATCCAGCTGTTGAGCATGAAGGCCCCCAGGAAGAGCCCTGGGTCCGTGCCACAGCCTTTGTGGCTGCAAGCAAATCTCTTCGGTTGTGCCTCTTCCTTGCCTAACAGAGACTGGCTAACCCTCTACCCCAGATCCTCTCCCCTCATCACCGCTCTCTGTCCTTCCTGCATCTTGTTTCATGGAAAAGAATTCACTGTGTGGGGCAGAGGCTATGTCTGTGACGTGGGGCATCCTACTCTGCCTAAGAGACCTCAGATACTGGGGTAACCAGCCTAGATAATTAATAGCAGTGGAAGGTGTTGGAGAAGTGCTCGGGTTGATTACAAGCACCACAGCAGAGGCTCTGGGTGAACACATCAAAGGACGTCTTCCTTTCATCTCGCTGCTCCGAGCAGACGGCTCTGAAGCATCTCTTCCAAGGACAATACGAGAGAGAACTCTAATAACCTTACAGTGTGGAGCCCTGCCAGCGCTCCCAGCGGCCGCTCTGGCGGCGGCTAAAGGGGCGCCTTCTCCGCTTCCACCCTAATTGCCCTTAATTGGCTCCTGCCTGCTGGCAGCAGAATGGCAAGGGCTCTCCAAGGATCACTGCGCCGGAGTGACAACGTTTGGAGAAGGATCACCCGCCTCTGCCTTGCCCCACCTCCCTCCCACTCTACCCCACCCACCAGAGCAATACAGTGACCTTCCCAAGTATGAGATTCTTCTGTCCGTACGTAACGTTTTCTTTCCAGATCCTGCTCCCTGCTTCTCTGGGGAGGCTTTGCAGGGCAGGGGAGGGGTGCAGAGCGTGTCCCCCAAACCCACAGGGGGGTGTGCACGGTAGCACAGGACTGAGGGGGATATAAGCATTGTCCTTCATATAGTGCTGAGACCATCTTGCCCAAAAGTGTGTGTTGGTACAATGAGCCTGCTCTCCTGTTTGCCAGGGCTGTGGAAGCAGGTGACGGAGCTCTGAGGCCCCCAATACAGAACCAGCCTCTTTGGGGACTTAGCCTGTCTCATCCCATGCAAAATCCCACTTTCTGTAGGGATACATACTTAGTGTTCCAGGGCAGCCAGTCGAGAGTGGGGCTGTATCCTAGGGTGATCTCCTTGGTATAACCTGCACTGTTATCCCAGTGGAGAAGAGGCGAGGAGGACTTCTCTCTGCTGTCCCCTCCATGTCCCAGTGCGGGATGAGGGTGCACAGAGCAGAGGGCCCCCACTGCCCCCCTTCCTCGGGAAGGGTTCTCCAGGACATGCTGGCCCTTGGTGCGTCTGGCTCTGGTTTCCTGCAGCAAATCTCCCTGTGCTTTCCCCTCTCCACTTGATAGCTGCACAAACCATTCCCTTGTGTCAACAGGAGGGTGGGAAACCACAACATGAAAAGCACCTTGTAGCCCCGACCAGGCACGTCCCCACCAGCCTGCCTCCCTGCTCCTGCTCCCAGCCAGGACAAACCCTTGCTGCAGCAGCAAAATATAGCCGAGCATCGTCCCAGTCCCTCGTGGTTACCCGCATCCCAACCAGGGCCAGTGGGCATCACGTGAGAGACATGCTTGGCGGCGAGCTGTCAGGGTCATGGGAAGGCAAACACGACACAAATCCAATTCTGGTGGAGGGAGCTGCGATGTCTTTCCTGCTGAGGTTATTTTTAAACTGTTTATCAAAGGCTTGCTGCTCTTGGCAGTGGGGTAGGGGACTATTTTTGGATGCCTGCTTCACCTCTCCACAGAGATGGGCTGGCATTGGCTCGTGCCTTCTTTTGCCTGGCACCCTCAGACCTCCCGTGGTCTCTGAGACTTGCCCCGCTTCGGGTCACTGCTGTATGTTTACTCACATGCTGAGGGACTTTTTAAGCAGGAGGTCTGTGCTTAGGAATTCTTATAATTAGTCCTTATTAACAAAACTCCTCTCATCCTTTCCTGCTATCAGTGGTGACACAGCTGCTTGGGTGTGGGGAAAATACATGGTTTTGCCTGCTATTGTCCTTCAGGATGGTGACATTTGTCCTGACATAAGCTTGGCACTCTGGAGCTTTGCATTCAAGTGATGTCTCTGCTATTGGCTTCCCACTTGCTGCTCCCATGTCACTTTGCCCATCTAGAAGAGCAAGGTTGTATTTCCCTGCTCCAAGGCGTTGCTGGGACAAGTAATTGAGGCAGGATGACTGCAAATTCAGTGCTGTCCTCACAGAGCTACTTCTGGGTGAAGGCCATGAGAAGTTTCACTGAGATGCACTGTGGTGAGGTGGGACTCAAAGCAAGTGCAGGGGTGCATGGAAGTGCAGCAGCTGAGTGTTGGAGTCAGTGAAAATGCAGACTAAAATGGCATTGCAAAGCAAGCTACCAGGCCGTAAGGTTAATAGTAGGCTGCCTGAGTCTTGACTGTGTAGAATAAAGTCAGCCTTTAAAAGAAGATCACTGGTACAGTGCTTGACCCTGATATAGTTATCCACAGGAGCCCAAACAAAACAACTGGCCTTATAACTGACCTGCAGCCAGAAGTATGACTTGAGGTGCTCTGGGCTTATGTAAAGAAATTTACACTGTCCACACTTCCCTTGCAGTACCAGGGGAAAAGTCTTGGAGAAGTTTCCCAAGAACATCAGCAAATTCAGGGATTTCCTTTGGCTAACAAAGGTCAAATCTTCTGCTGAAGGAAGGTTTTCTACATGCAAATACGAATTTGGAGAGCCAAAGGTATGTGCAGGCCAGGAGAATCTCCTGCAGGAATGAGGACAGAAGAAAGCCAGTGCTGGCAAGCACAAGATTTTGGACTTGAAGAAGATAGATGTCTTTTCTTACAGGAAGCAACTGCATGAAAAGGTGGAAACTACTTTCCTTCAAAATTAGCAGGGCTGGCTGGGTATCCTTCAAGTTATGCAAGCACAAACAACTGTACTCTCCAGCCTCAAGACTTAAGAGGGAAACAGATTTCTCTGAAAGAAGAGACTGATGGGAATCTAAAAGTCCCATTGTCACTCACAGGGGAGAAAATGATGGTGAGCTCATCTGTGTCTCTGATGTCATCTGTGACAACAACCACTCAGTCACCCCTGTGGCCTAGCTTGTCACCGTCTCTATGGACAAGACAATCAGAGGAGGATGATAGTGCTGGGGGGTGGAAGATCAGCAACAAAAAGCTCAGGGAGAAAATCCTTGGGGTAAACCAAGGGGTGAGGAAAGAGAGATGCACCTCCATATTGAGGACACACAACTATATCCAACAGCACCCACAAGGGCTGGTGTGCGTGTGAGACAAGGCAATGTGTCTGCAAACCACAGTCATTCAGATTTCTAAGCAAGCTAGGAATAAAATGGGCAGGGTCACTAACCAGCTCCTGCAGACATGCATCAGGGAAGGTGACCATAGCATGTAGCTGGCTGCAGGAGCCAGCATGGCCAGGGCAAATCTGCCAGGAAGGATGAGTGCAGTGAGTCCCTTGAGAGCACTGAGGCTGCTGGCAGGAGAAAGCATTGCTGGCGTGAGGTCTCGCTGAGGCAAATTGCCCCCTGACATCTGTGGGCATGTGGATGCAAGCAGACATTCCTGTGGCGAGTAAAGTTTTTGCCATATCGCACTGTCAGACAGGCACGTCCACCATGAGAGGGTCCAATGGAAAAATCATGCCCCTGGCCCTTCCTCTTACTAACAAGGAGGGAGTGACTATGAACAGAAGGATGATTGGGAAGTCTAGAGCAGTGACCACGAGAACCTGGAGCCTGCCTGGATGAGGGATGAGTTTAATGGAAGAAAAATTCATCCTGTCACTCTACAGATCTCCCTCAAACCTGGAGTCAGAGCTCATCTGTCTGCCTTCTGCCCTGGACCACCTACCTAAGAGAGATGGACAGTGCACAGCACTATCGCCGAGAGTCTACCATTTGCCTCTCTGGAGGCATGACAATACAGGAGCAGACTTTCATGATATCAATGCAAAGACCTCAGGCTGGAAAAGCCCTGGGTTAGAAAGCTGGGGGAGAAAAGGTTTGGTGCAAGCTGGAAAAGAGCCAGGCATTTAAGGAACAGCAGGGAGATAGAAATCATCTTGGACATCACAGGGACAACACTATCAGACATGAATGCAAACAAGGCCTACACAGCTATTGTCCTGAATGGTCCTGGTGTCTTCAAACCCAGAGAGGTCTGTTGGGTTTTTTTCCTTCCTTACATCCTTTAAGCTGTTCATATCAGACAACACGTAGCACTTCATCTGACGGTACTTGTGCCACAGAGCTCCTCGTCACCAGCCACCGCTGTGTTTTGTACAGCTTCCTGATAGTCTCACCTTCTAGCCCAAAGCCTGGGCCATGCCACCACAGAATCCAAATGGTGTGGGTTGGAAGGGACCTTTGGAGATCATCTAGTCCAACTAGATGATCAGCTAAAGCAGGTAAACTTAGAGCAGGTTGCACAGTCACATCCAATTGGGTTTTGAACGTCTCCATAGAAGGAGATTCCACAACCTCTCTGGGCAGTCTGGGCCAAGTGCTCTATCACCCTCAAGGTAAAGAAGTTTTTCCTCATGTTCAGATGGAACTTCCTGTGCCTGATGCCCCTTGTTTGTGCCTGATGCCCCTTGTCTTTTGGGTGGGCACCACTGAAAAAAGTCTGGCTCCTTCCTCTTGATATCTACCCTTTAGCTATTTATAAGCATCAATGAGAGCCCTTCTCGGTCTTCTCCAGGCTAAACAGACCCAGGCCTGTGTGTGGCTGCAGAATGCTGTGGTGACACAGGGAAGGAGGAGCAGTGATGGCTTCGTGCATGTTGGAGAGTGCCAGGGGTCTCAGCTCCACCTGGCAGCAGTACCCCCCTGCTTTGGGTAGCAGAAGCAGGGACCAAGACACGCTCCCAGGCACAGCAGCTGCTCTGTGAGCGCTGCCTCCCCATGGGGGACATGCTGCCTGCCTGGCACCGAGACCATCCTCTCCTCCTTTGTGGCATGAAACAAAGAGCGGAGGGAGGGAAGGAAGTGACTTCTCTGGAAGCGATTGTGGCAGTGGGATGAGCACCCATCTCTTTCCAAACAGAGGGAGGAGTGACGCCCCCAGCCCTTCTCCCATCCCCTCTTGCCTCCCATTCACTGCTGGCATCCTCTCTTTCTCCCCCCTCTCCCTTGCTTTCTGCAGCCTGTGAAACTGGGAGAGAGGAAAAAAAAAGAAGGAAAAAAAAAAAGAGAGAGAGAAAGGGAGGAAGCGGATCCGGGGCACTGGCTGGCAGGCAGACAAGGAGCGCAGCAGGAGCGGCTGGGAGCCCAGGACACTTGGCCGCTGCCAGGGCCTTCTGGGCTGTGGGGCATGTACGTGCGGTCAGCAACGTGCGAGCTGGTGTGTGCCGGGGCCGGCAGGCACACGCGGCTGGCAGCCTGCGTGCCCCTCAGCTGAGGCTCCCAGCGGGCAGCCCCCACCTCCTGGCAGCCAGCCGGGTGGCCGACGCATAACTGACTGCTCGTCCCCAGACCCCTGGGCAGCACATGCCACCACACACATGCCAGGTGACCTCTCTGGCACCAACCAGGTGATCACAAGTTTCTGAGCAGGTGGGTGTGCTTTTCTGTCATCCCAGTCTGGCATCCATTTTTGACATAAGAAAGAGAAACCGTGACCTGCTCCGTCCCAAGGCCACGTGTGCCCTCCCGCAGGCGATGCCATGCTGGGGATCACGCTGCTGTGGCTCTCTTCTCCTTGTGTCAGCAGTTTCAGAGCAGTTCCCAGCCCGGCACGTCTCCCGTGCCCTTGAGGAGTCAGCAGAGCATCGAGGCTCTCTCTCTCCCTCCCTCCGCTCAACCCCATGCTGCCTGGCCACCCTCCTGCACCCCTCTTTGGGAGCATCCTGCCCTGCTCCCGCTTCTCACCCACCTACTTGGGTGCAAGAAGAGGTCTCATTGGCAATCCCCCACTCCAAAATGTCTCCCTAAATGCACCCAAAAGCCACATTGCACACTCAGACACGCTTTCCCTTACATTAATATCAAATTTACGGGAAGGGAAGGGAAGGGAAGGGAAGGGAAGGGAAGGGAAAGACACAAAGCAGCATTTTATAAGAAGTTTCATTGTGTGCACCTCTGCAGTATATCACAGGCCAGATGGGAGTCAGCTAAGTCTTAGTCTGCTTCTCCTCCTGATTTCCTGAAAATGAATGAAGTTTCCAGCTGTTCTGGAGACCAGAGAGCAGTTCCCAGAGCTGAGGTGTGCTGAACCCATGAGTCAGCAGCTGTTATTAACGGTTACATGCATGTGGGTGACACTGCTGGGGTAGGGAAGTCCCTGTAATATCACACACCAGACAATAGGCACGTAGTAACTTGGCCACGCAAACTCGTCCTTGGCAAGACTAAAAATCACTGCAACCAAGGTGTCCCTACATCTCAGAGAGCACGTACTCCTTCAGCTCTCTGAGGAAGCAGCAGCATCACAGCTACACAGGGATGGAGCCCACAGCAGCTTCTGTGGGTCACAGCTCTCACGACGGTGGCCGTCAGTGGCTGCCTTTGCCATCTGCACCTGCGTTTGCTCACTTTTAGTATACCCCACCCATTTCAACTGCTCCTCGCAGTAAAGCAGCCCCACTGAAATCCTCTGAGAAAGATGTTCACCCCACAGCAGATAACCCCAAGGGGAAATGGTAGCAGATGGGGCTATGGAGGGTGACTGGTGCTTTCTGGGGGCACTGAGATGCTTCTGTACCTTCTTCACTGGGTGTCCCTTGCAGAGCAGCCCAGCAAGAGCGCTGCTGCAGAGCCCCAGCCTTTTACATAGGAAACATGAAAAAGATCACGGGCAGGGAGAGGCAAATGTCATGGGGAGGCAAGAATACCAGCTCTTGAGCTAACACCAGTTGTTCTTGCAAGTATTTTATTCATTTCTCAGTTATTCACTGTAGCAGACCACTATCTAGCCTCTGGCCATCAGAGGGCAAAAGCACAGAAGGTCATTAAGCCTATAAGCAGGGCTGACATGTAACAACTGCTGCAGGAAGGCAGCACGTTTCATCTTCATGTCCTTATTGCAAGTTGTTAACTCAGCCCAAGGCTCCCGGCTCTGCCCCTGCCCCTCACTCCTGCCCTGCAGCCTGCTTGAAGGCTGTTTAACACATCATATATACAACAGGCTTGTAATTTTTTTTCTCCCAATCACAGCAAAATATTAATTTTCCTTCTGGGGGATGTTAAATAATAATCCAGGTTTCCTGAAGCAGGTGAGCAATTTACATATCTATAAAACTGGACAAAGCCAGTTTGGAAACAGGTTGCTATCACATTCCCTTGAACTAAGGAGGCAGATAAGGCAGATCTAATCACATTCTTCATTCACCCCATCCTGCAAACTGCAGGTGAGGAAAGGTGAGCCTATGATCCAGGTGGCCTGAGCTGAGCAGGTAAGATGGGAAGAGAATTAAACAGAGTCCATGCCTCTGGGTCCAAACCAACCTTAGAGGGCTCTTCCAATGTTCAGTGCTGTGCTTCTAGTGGAAAGGTATCTTGGCCTCTTGGCCAAGGCATAGCAAGGTCCAGCAAAAGCATGTTAGACTTAATTTTAGACTGCTGGGCACAGCACTGGGGGAACGTGACAACCTCTTTGCCACCATGGGGTTAAGAGAAAGGTCCTGCTCTGCAGTACAGCTCTGTCCATGCCCTGCCAGCTGCCTGCAGAGAGCTTTCCAGCTCTCTTCATTGCCCAGGCTATTGCAGATGGGCCCCACCAGCATTTCCTTCCTCAGCTTCTTTATCACAAAAAGCTTGACCAGGTGGGCTCAGAGCCTGCAGCAGCAACAGCAGAGGAGGCAGGAAGTTCCCCTTCCAATTTGCAAGAGCCTGTGGCACATGGGCAAGGCTAGCCACTGCAAAGACCTGTTTGTGGTATCTGTGGAGCAAATTCAGAAAGACACTGGTGAGACAGGAAAGCAGAACTATTGAGAACTTGCCTTCCAATGCTCTCCAAGCCCTGTTTGTTTGACAGTTTTGTTCTTTCTGCCATTCAGGGCAGAAAAGGTGGGTGCTTACACCAAGTGGATATCAGAGGAGGGTTGGTTCACTCTCTGGCCTCTTGAAGCCAGTCAGACGTAACTCCACTGGGAGCATTATACCTAAAGGCAGGTAAAGGAAGCTAGACCTTGCTGACAATACAGAAAAAAGAGATGTAAAAGATGCCAAGCTTGTCAGTCTGGCCAGGTGACAAGGGCAGATCCCCACCTGCTGTCAGCTATCGCAGCTTCTCCTAACACCAGCAGCCCTTTAGCAGGCGCAGAACCTCCCTGGGGCAGTGCTGCTGGGAGGCTGCTCTTTGTCATAGGAAATGGGAGCAGCAGCTCCTCTGACTGTGTCTGTGTGGAGACCTCAGCCAGGGCATTGCGATCTGGGCTTATCTCCTGCCTGGTCATTTTCCTGCTTTCCCCAGGGGCCCTGATCTCCGCCAGGGCATTTCCCATCCTCACCACTTTGACCCTCTGCCTGCTGGGGACACCAGCACTGATGTCCTCTCAGTGACCCACTCTGGGTAAAGGTGGAGATGGCTCAATCCCATGGAGGGGGAGCTTTTTGCCGGTAGCAGGCTTCCCACCCATTCTCCACCTATTCCTTGCCTTCCTACAAGCATTGCTCCAAGCAGCAAGGAGAGAGCGTCTTTGTGGGAATAACAGAGTGTATTAGGCTGAGGTTACTTACGTGGCTGTTTGTCCAAATGCCTTGAAAGCTTCTCCCATGTCAGCCCATGCTTGTCCCTCTCCTGTCAAATTCTCGATGCTACACCTCCACAACCACCACTTCATTCGAGAGGCGTGAAAGGTGAGGACCTTCATGCCTCTTCCAGGGAAGCAAGCAGCTCGCTGGGGGAGAGAAAGAAGAGGGGCAATAGAAGTAGCAGAGGGAAGAGCTGGGATGAGTAGAAGGCAGGGTTGAGAAGTGGAAGGAGTTGACAGGGTCAGGTACAGAAGGAAGAAGCTCAGTTAAGTGATAAACTGAAAGGACTAGAAGAGGTTGGCTCAGAGGGATCTACAGGGGTTGTTTAAACTGAGAACCACTGGGACAGAGACTGCCTCCATCATTGCCCAGCCTCTAGGCCTGAATCCCAAATGCACAACAAATTAATAGATGTGTGAACTCAGAGCTTAGAAGGGAGATGAATGGGTGGGAACTACCAGCATTCGGAAAACTGAGGAGACGTCCAGACCCAGAACAGCAAACATAGAAAGAAGCAGGAAATGCAAAAGCAGCCAGGTCTCAGCGCTGAAATCCCTAACACGAGGAGGGAGAGTGAAGGAAATGATGAAGCTGAGCTGGCACACTGGGAAACAGCCTGGCCCTGTCATGTACCGCCAGCGCTGCTTTGGGGGAGCTTAGCACCAGAGCACTCCATTTGGGAAATGCTGCTCTGGAAATAGCCTGATTGGTAGTGAGATCATTCATTCTTCTCAGCTGGAAACCTGACCCTGTCGCCAAACTTATTTTCCAGACTAGAAGCTGACGTTCATGGAAAACTTCACCCCCAAGGTCCAAATAGCGAGATCCCAAGCTAGTCGGTGCTGAGGTTCAACACCTCAGCAGGCTGCACAGCAATCTCAAAAGTCTCTCTGGCCTTGTCGCCACCTGGCTGGTGGCTAGTCACTCTCCACACACCGTGACCAGCCCCCAGGCAGCCTGTGGGATGGCTAACATTGGGTGTGCATGGAATGCTCATTGGATGGCCTTCAAACAGACTTCCAGGCAAAAGCCTGGAAGTGGCAAGGATGTAAGACGGCACAAATATCTGGTTTGATACTAGGTCTCCTGGCTTCTATTAAAGGGAGTTAATTCCTCCTGGATCTCCAGCAGGAGAGGACATGTTTTTGGATTTCTTTTCTGGCTCCGAGCATCATATGAATGAGTGTGGATAAGTCAAACACTTTCAGCCATGGTTTTTGTCACGGAGTCATGACTCTGCCAAACCACCATCCTACTTCTGAGGTTTTGGGTGACTTCCACCGTGCCATGCCGGAGACGTGAGCCATTGCATTGGCAGGGCATTCTCTCCCCTGGCTCTGCACTACCTGCCGGCCATGCTGCTTCGGCTGCTTTTCCATTAGAAGTCGGCCCCAATCCAAAGAAAACAGCAGCGATGCCATGCCATTGCAAGCGTCTGCAGGAAAGCCAGGCCTGACATGGGCGAGAAGCCTTTGTGGAGCTCAGGGGGAGGCTGGGCACACTCCGGGCCCTGTGCCTAATATTTGCCGTGACACCCGGATAATATTTGTATGGAGCTGGCAGGGGATCTCCTCACTTTGGCCAGGGTGGTGTTTGAGTATGTGGTGAAGGTGTGAATTATACCATTCCAGGCACTGTGGAGCACTTGAAGGACAGCCAGGGCTGCAGCCATCTCCCCTGCCTCCAGCCTTGGTTGCAGGCAAGCTCCTGTAAAGCCTTCGCCTCCCCACCTGCCCTCTCTACCTAAAGCACTGGCCCCAGAAGCCCCCAGCCACTTCACTGTCAGGCACCCCAGGGAGAACCAAGGGAGATGCTCCCCAGAAGGAGCTGAATTTGGAGAGTGAGGAGCACACCAGTTGGGAGGCCGGAGGCAACCAAAATGCCAGGTGTCCGGATGGAGGGGTGGCACCGCAGGGGGCAAAAATCCCTGCTCCCTCTGGTAGTGAATAACCATTATCCAGGCCTTTGGGCAGACGTGATTTTAGGCACAGCCTCGGCTCTTGCGCTTGTGGGAACTGGGCAGAACCCCTCCCGGCTCCCCCTGCGTTCGGCTCAGCTGTGCCGGGAGATCTGCATTGGCAGCGGGGTGGCGGGGAAGCTCGCCCGCCCCTTGCCCACACGCTGCCAGCGTCCTGCCAGCCTTTTGCCTCTGTGAACTTTTTGTCTCTCGTGTGAAAGGGGAGCGTTTTTCAAAGGGGTTGCTTAAACATTGGCATCTTAATTAGAAATGGGCAACTGGCATGAGGAGCACTACCTTTGACTAGGGAGTGCACCTTTGCCCATCCGCTCCTCCCTCGCCTATGGGTACCCTCCTCCTCCTCAGCCACCAGGTCTCCGGGACATCAGCTGGCCAAACTCCTCCATCTACCCTGGAAGCCTGCAGCCCCCTGCCACCCCCAGCCACAGCTGCCTGTCACGCACGGCTGGGTCAGTGCCCCCTCCATCCCCTCTCCCAGCCTCCCACTGTTCTCCCAGCTCCGGGACCTTGCCCCCTCCCGGCCATCCCTTGCTTCTGACCCTGGTGTCACCTATAGCTGCAACAGCTATTCAGCCTATATCCATTACTAAGTGAAGAATCCTCTGTGAAGTGGCAAAAAATCCCCAGCTGTACAATGCACTCGGAGTGAAAAGGAAAGGCTGTTAACACCACTTGGAAAGGGGCCTGCATTTGACAACAAACACAGCCAAGTTTCAAGCTCCTTGCTAATTAGTCTATTAGCTATATGAGCAGAGAAAACCTCTCGCCATCTAGCACCGCTCCGCTCTCGCGCTTCAGCCCCGTCACCTCAGGAATCCCCTGCCCCGTCTCCGTGGCGCGGTGCTACGTAGGCATCACACCAGCGGCCGCCTGGCCACTCGCCTGCGCCTGGATGGGAAAGCCAGGCGGAGACGGTTCCTTGCCGCCGATTTTCATTAAGGGACAAAAGCTGCTTGACAAAAAAAAAAAAAAAAAAAAAAAAAAATCCTCCCCCCTAGCTTTTTAGCTTATGAGGCCTTTTTCGGGGGGGTTTTTCCCCTTCTTCTGTCCACATA
>VZRU01012790.1:286667-297320 GCA_013398155.1 Pedionomus torquatus
AAACAAAAGAAAAAAGAAAAAAAAAAAAAAAAAAAAAAAAAAAAAAAAAAAAAAGGGAGCCAAAGCCCCAGGTGCTGCTGGGATTCAGGGCTGGGGAAGGAGAGGGCACCCTGCAGTAACCCACAGACCCACACGCCCACAGGATGGATCTCCCCAGCCTGATGGTGCTGGCAGGAGCCACTGGGAACAGCCCTGTGAAGAAGGTGTTGGGGACAACTTGCCCACCTGTCAAGCACCACACCTTGGGTAGCATCAGAGACAGCAGCCCAGGGAAGAGGTAGCTCCCTGGTGGGCCTTCACGTGGGAAGCAAGAAAAAACATCGTTGTTGCTCCCAGTGCACAAACTTGGACACCTCTGCACCTTTCTGACAACCCAGCCAACCAACCCAGCAGAAGGAGGCTCCCAGTGCTTCAGCAGCAGCAGAGGAACATCTGTCTGTCCATCAATCCATCCACCCGTCTGTCCATCCATTTGTCCAGGGAATGGGTTAAACATCCCATGCCCCACCCTGAGAGGCCAGCCTGGGCTTCCAGGCATGGAAGGGAGAGGCTTACAGCTGGGGCTCATTAGGAGGCAGCCATAAAGAGGGTGGAGGCGCTTCCTCCCACACTGATCAGAGGAGCTTTGCAACTGTGTGCCCTGGAGCCAAGGGATGAGGTCCAGGGTTTGTTTACTGCCTCCTGTGAAACAGGGGAGTTTTGTCCATACTGGGGAGAAAGCCAGCTGATCCCACTAAGAAGTGACGTGTTATGTGCTCCCCAAAGTGATGGGACCATTCGATAATCACCTGGTCGACTTCTCCAAACCTGCCTTGAGTTACTTATTCATCTTATATTCCCCCCACCAGAAGACAACAGGGGGGATATTCTGCTCCCTAGCATTTTCCTAGAGGGTATTCTGTTAACTGAGGCTGGTGACAAGCCATGGGGACAGATGTACCTCTCTTGCTTCAAAACATGAAGCTGCAGCAGCAAAAGGTCTAATTTGCCCCTGCCCTGTGGAACGCTTACAGAAATCAAGGAAAAAGATGAGGCAGCCTTTCTGACTTGGCCGTAGTGTGCTGACGGATTGACACCAAAGCCTCCAGACACTGAGCTCTCTCTGCTCAGACTGTCTGAAAGTCTTGGAGAAATTTAGAAAAAAATAGGAGGGATGCACTAATAGCAGAGGAACTAAGCAGCAGCCATTTTGTCCTAGGGATGGCATGTTGCCTGGCCATCAACAGATGAACGGAAACTCACACACCAAGGGATGCTGGAAGCATGGCCTTTTCCCTTGGAAGGACGAGGAGCTCTAGACGAAAAATGAATGACTCACTCTCCCAAGCACCACAGTCAGATTAGGGAGGGGAGAAGGTCGTGGTACTCCTCCAAGTTCAGCTCCTGGAACAAACTTGCCATATACCAAAATGAGATGTTATCAGATATCTGGCTGGTGTGGCTCCCTCAAGAAGCAAAGCTGTGCGGGCTGGTAGAAATCAATAGTGTAGATGCAATCTGCTTTGGTTTTCAGTGAAAGCTGGGAATGTCTGGAGGGACCACTGTAGCTTATGAAGGTTGCTATGATGGTCATGTACCTCTTCAGCAGAACTGAACCAACTGCTGGGGCAGTCTCATCTTGGCTGAGCCAAGAGAAGGTACTTTCCAAGATCTGAGCTGTGTTATCCACTGTGACCCCTTTCTCCTCCCTGACAAATATGGGTAATTCTGTACTCCCCAAAGGCCTTATCAAATGCTCTTGAGCTGCGATATGAAGTCCTGGAGAAAGCTATTCCCCTTGGTTTCATCCTGCACCATTACACAGGGGTGATTAAGACAAGGAGTTTGGAAGAATTATTAATTAATGGATCATGAGATCACTGAGGTCACTGATCTGTGAAGTGACTGAAGAGCAGAAAATGGATCATTGGCTTCAGGTCCTTGAAAATCATATAAACTTGTGGGGGATCTCTGCTCCAACCCTCATCTGCTCTTGACAGATGTTTGTATCTCAGTGGCCTCTCTACTCAGTGCTGTAATCCAGGCAATGGTCAACTCTTTAATTGCCAATGCTGCCTTTAGTTCATGCGGTGGGCTGGCTTTTCTGTGTTAATAAGGCTTTGGATCTAGTTTTTCCATGCAGCCTCCACCCAGCCCCTGTGCATGTGCTTACCCTCTGACAAAGGCACCCATTTGATTAAACCAAACTTCAGGGAGCATTTGGGTTTGAAGAGCTGTTTTTAATGCTTCAGCTCGGGGTTGAATCACCACAACCATAACTGGATTTCCCATACAGACTATGGCACTGTTATGCGTGAAAAGGAAGGTGGCTTAGATTTGCTCTGAACAGCATTCTACAGAAGTCTAACATGGCTCTGAAGCAGTCCTGTGGGTTCACCTTCCCACTGAACCCCTGGAGGACTCGCCAGCTTCAGTGTGTTCTCCTCCTGAAGGACTGCTGAGGTCTAGTGGAGACTATGCCCTTTTTCTCCTGCCATCATGAAAGCTTATTCAAGGATTGTTTACTTCACGCTTGCAGTTTACCCTGGATTAGCGGTTTAACTTCAGCCACAACAAAAGGTAGACTTCATCCACCGCTTCCCTAAACCTGTGCTTGTTATCTACCCAGCACTGGACAAGGGACCCATTCAAGAATTCTTCTCATCTGATTGTTGTAGACAGGAATGATTTAATGAGCCTTTCTGGTTGAGCTACAGTTCTGCAGAGTTAGGAGCCTCCACGGCGCTACTAAACAATGGCATTTCTCAGCAAGAAGCAATAGCAGCCTGCTGTCCTCCAGCAGCTGAAGGGTAGGGTTGTCTGAACAGTGGGTTAAACTTCACCTGGGCAACTCACAGGTTGCTAGTATTGTGTCCTGTATCCCACAAGGCTACCTGCTTTTTGAAATGAGGAATATGGTGTGGTGTCTGGACAGGACAGCAATGTGAGGAGAATCACTCTGTGATTTTCAGCGATGCCCTTTCTTGTTACTCTGCAAAGACCAACTCACTCCTGGGACTGCATGGCCGTGTCTTACCATGTAATGGTGCATAACTAAAACCAGGACACCTGAGACATTATCTAAACATATCTCTGCCAAGGAAGGATACTGTTACCTAACCAGGCCTGACAGGTATTTATAAGGGGTTTGGAACTTCTAGAGGAGGAGATTGTGTGATCTCTATAAGGCACTCTGTCTTAAAAGGACAGGACAGTTCTTAAGGAGCTGAAAGTTTTTCTGTGTGTTGAAACTTATGTCTCCTGAATATGGAGAACAATCCATTGTGTTTCTTTTTCAGACACTCTTTACAAATCTGAAGGTTGTCATGTTTTGCCCTTCCTCTTCTACCCAGCCTAAACCACCACAACCTGTACTTATAGCTCATGGTTACTAGGCTGCTGATCATCTTCCATGGACTCTAATAGGTGTAAGCCTTTCTTCAACTGCATTGCCCAAAACTGGATATATCCAGAAAGTATGAGGCTTTCCTAATGCTGCGTGAAGTGGAATAGATTGCAGCACACATGGTGTGTGTGGTGCTCTTGTTTATATAGCCTAGTAGGAATGTTTGCTTTTCTTCACATCTGTGTGTTGTCAAGTCACTCAGTAGTGACACCCATCACCACAATGACACCCTTCTCCTTTTATGAAGGCCATGTTGACCCCTTGTATATGCATACAGCAGATTATCTTGCCAAGAGCTGTGGCTTGTGTTTGCCCTTACGAATTGCATCCTGTTTATATCCATTTCACCAATGTCACAATCTGCTTCAGCTCCCATCCTGATCTCCAAATTGCCTGCAACCACCACATGACCAGTCAGCAGCGAGTGTAATATACATCTTTGAGACCAACGCCCAGGCTGATCGTGCAAAGAGCTCACAGCATTAGCGCCAGGAGACATCTTCTTCATCTCCTTGCCCTCCAACCCTGCAGTAGAAGGAAATTAGGTAGCTGCCAAATCCATGTTGACTATTACTTCTCATCTTGCTATCACGCTCAATCTTACAAATAGGGCATCTGCTCCAGGGCCCTTGTCAGCGCTGAAGGCAACCTGGCAGGCCTGCAGTTCTGTAGCTCCATTTCCACTCCTTTAAGAATCATAGAATCATAGAATCCCCCAGGCCTGAAGGGACCTCCAAAGGTCATCTAGTCCGACCTCCCCGCAGTTGCAGGGACACCCTCAACTAGACCAGGTTGTCCAGGGCTTCATCAAGACTCTCCTTGAATATCTCCAAGGAAGGGGCCTCAACCACCTCCTTGGGCAACCTGTTCCAGTGCTCAACCACCCTCAGTGTAAAGAAATTTTTTCTAATATTCAACTTGAATCTACCCTTCTCCAACTTAAGTCCATTACCCCTCGTCCTATCGTAAGAACAAGTACTATTCTTCTGCCTTTTCTCTCTAGTCATCTGGAACCTTGTCTCTTCTTTGTAAGATAATTACTACCACATTTGAGACCGTTTTCAGCCAGGATTTCAACGGGGCCAGCTAATCTGAAAGGAAGGGAGAGATTCACCTGAGGTCACTGGTGAAACGACATGGGAAGTGGTTGTCTCTGCCCTGGCCAGAGGGCACGTGGCTCGAACTCCTCTACCCAGCACAGGGAGCCCGCAGGTGCCAGTCCAGCACCTCTTACAGCCTGAGGAGGGTACGTGAGCCTGGAGACAGCATCCTGCAGCATCTGGCCTGTTTACATAGCAGGGAGCTTTTGTTAACATCAGGAGGTTGGCCAATGAAGGGAAATTTTACAATTGCTCCACACAGCTCGGTTGACTCAAAAAGAAGAGTTAGCTTCAAAGCAAGACAGTCTCCACGTAGCCAGGCTCACGTAGTCCGGCCAGCTGCACAATGAGGCATTTCAGCAGAGGGCTGGGAGGCTGCTGGATGGATGCACAACATTCAGACGGGGCAGATAGCGGCTCTCGCTAGGCAGCTGGCAAACGGGCAGCTCCCAGGAGCCAGAGAGTGCCCTGGGAAAGGGGCAGGCGGGGCGGCGGGGGGGAGACAAAGGCTGCCGGGTGGCTGCAGGGAGGCTGGGGTGCGAAGCTGACATCCTCTCCCTCAGCCTAGAGCTGGCAGCTGCCTCTGGGTACCCAGGAAGGGGCAGGGGACGAATGGGCCACTGAGTTCCCAGGCCCCTTGGAGGATGCAACAGCGGTCGCACAAAGTGCAGCTCTGCGCATCGGTGAAGGTGGCTGCCCCAGCACAGTGGTCCCCCTGCCCCGTCCCAACCACATTTTTGCCCATTTCTTTTCCCAGACAGGAGCAGCCCAATTCTGTGTTGAACACTTTTGCCTTGTCCTTACCTTTAGCCGTGAATGAATTTATTCTTTGCCCTGCTTTTGGTCCAGTGATTTTCCCAACCAGTCAGTGAGAGGGGCAGGCTGAGGGAACACTACACCCACCTCTCACTCGCTTCGTCCCTGCCCGCCACAGGGCCAGGCAGCCCTGCACACCATTAATTACAGGGGACGGAAATGCCCCGTGCCCGATATCCGGTGGGGCTGAGTGATGACAGCCCGCTAATCATTTCCAGAATTTGTGATTGAAATTAAAGGGAGTTCTTCAGCAAGTGTGGGCAGGGCAGCTGGGGGAAAGGAACAGCCCCTGTTTGAGACGAGATGAAGCTGCGCAGAATATTGCTGCGCTGCTGAAGCAATTCAAGCATTATCCTGTGGAAACATGATTTATGAGCCCATGGGACAGCCACAGATGTCCCGTGGGACATCTCAGGATAGCAAGTAGTTAAAGCTTTGCTGGATGACAACATTCCTCCCTGCCCATCATACACAGCATCTCTACAGCATCCAGCATCCACGTGTTCCCTGGCCACCTTCTTATGCTCCTAGGAGAGAGGAGGTCCTGCCTGTGCTCTTCTGGCCCTGCCAGGTGATCAGTACTGCCCTGCTCGCCCATTTTCCCAGCAAGCGCCTGCATGCTCCTTACCTTCTCACCCACTTGTGCCTGGGAGAGGCTTCCCACACACCTCTGCCAAGCCACTTTCTCCACTGAGGTGCTGGAGAGCGTAGGAAGCCAGCTTTCTCCCAGTTGAGGACTCGCACCACTGAACTCCCCAGTGCTCCCCACCTCCCTGTTGACAGGGGCTGCTGCTTGGCTGCCTGCTCTGGAAGATACATATCCTTGGGAAGGAGACATCTTTTATAGTTTCGTGGCTCAACAGGACCCAGCAGCGCCCCAGGGACTCTGTTTGCACAAGTAGTTCTTGGTCAAAAACGACCGCATCAGACAAAAGGTGTGGCCCAGGGGTGCAGGACACCAAAGGCAGTAAAGTCGTTTGTTATTATTCATGTCACCAAGAGACAAGCACTCCAGAAGACAAGCAAGCCTGTGCTTGCTGATCTGGCTCGTTATCTTGAAGCCTCTCATCCAAAAACAGCTCTGGGAGGGCCTTTGAGATGCTGCCATCGGTAAACACAGACCAGAACTATATTTCTCCTGGGAACAAAGTACTGCCCCAGTTTCCCCCACTACCCCTTTAGGAGCTTCCCATCTGTTTGACTAAAGTTACAGGTCTAGGCTATAAGGCAAGGAAGACCACTGTGGTCTTCCATACACCTCCATAGCTGGGCCTCAGCTATGAAGCTCTTCTGAAGGGAGGCTCAGGGAAAGTTCTATGGAGATGATCTGGAGCAAGCTGTGAAAGGGGAAGCCAGTGAGAGGGTGGGACACCTGAAAGGCTGCAAAGCAACCTTTACGTAAATGTGTCAGAGGAAGAAGAGATTGGGTTGTAGAATGGAAATTAATGAGCAGTCTGCAGGGCATGTGAAGGACAGACTGAAAGCCTTGGGAGACTTCCTGGAGCTGGGCAGCCAGCTCCTGCAAGAGGCACATCATGTAATACCCTTGTGTCAGTGCTATGCAAGGAGCTTTGGTGGTAAGCCTGTATATTTTGGGATGAGCCTTGCTGCCTGATTTCCAGATAAGGCTTTTTACAGAGATTTCTTGCTTCCAGTTTAAAACCATTGCAGATGTGGTGTGTTTCCAAGCTTCAGGTGGCCACTTTTTCTTGACTGCTGCAGGACATCCTTTAGCAGAGGTCATCAGTGCAGAAAACTCCTTCCCTGCCTAGCCTGCCAAATGTGGGGTTTGACAGCCTTCTTCAGACCCCTGTTTACCTCAGCGGGGTAAGGAGGATATTTGCAGAGAGCCTGGGATGAAATCACACTCTGGGAGGTCTCTTATTCCTCTTTCCAGCTCCAGAGCTGAGCTCAGTGCCCAGCTAGGATCCACTTTATGAGCTGTTGTTGTTTGATGTAAAATCTCCATCCTGAGCCCAGGGCTTGAGATAGATACAATTAACAGATTTGATGAAATCACCGAGATAAAAGAAGGTGTCTGTTGGATGCTGGGCCAAGCCCTGACTGGGATCATGCCAACACACACATTTTGGAGAGCAAACATGCAATCAGGAGTGGGAATTAATTACCTGGGCTCGTTTATCTCCACTCCCCCTCCCTGCCTCTCACGGAGACTCACACCCCATCTCAGTGCTAGGCTGCACGTACAGTAGCAGGGCTCTGACTAAGACTTGCCGAGGGATCCCAGGCAGCGTGCTCCCATCTCCACACCCCGCTGGGCTGGGTATTCACTCCTGAGCCTGGCAGGCAGGGCAGAGCTGTGGGGAAAGCCAGGAGGAAAGGTAGCAATTGCCTGCTTGTGCCTCTTGCCTGCGCCCCAGTGACCTGCTCCAAGATGGTGCCACCTCCCCTTGCAGGTGATTATTGGGGATGCAGCTTGCTCATTAATGGGGCTGAGCAGAGCTGGGGAATGCCAGGATGGTGGGACAGTGCTGGTCAGCTTCCAGGAGCTGGGGGCCTGAGTAACAGTGGGTTCTTGGAGGGTGATGTGCAGGGAAGAGGACCCACATCAGCCTTTCTCAGATGGAGAGCAAAGCAAGGGGGCACCCCAAGGACCAAGCAGTGGCATTGCATGCCAGGTGCTGGAACAGGCCTGCAGTCTCATCCTGAGAGATGGGGATGCTTGGAAGTCAGGGCGGGTCCACTCTGTTCAGACTGCCGGGACCGTGCTGAGGGAAGCTTCCTCCCTCCGAAGCCTTTAGTCCCACTTCAGTATGTCCCTGCCTATGCTCACAGCAGAGCTGGCACATGAGTGACAGAACAGGACTGTGTGCTTGCAGCAGTGGAGGTGGTGAGGGGTGGGGGGACCAGCCCAGACCTCCCAGGATGCAGGGTACCTCCCCCAGGCTAGCCCCATCTCCTGGGCCCTCCCCTGACTCCTGATGGGCTGCATCTGCTGTCACCCCATGGTCGCCTCTTCCACCATTGGCCACCAAGAGCTGAGTCCATCGGTGCTGTTTGGATCAGCCCGTCCCAGGTTATACCATCTGGGGATGCTATTGAGGAGCTGAAAACAAAGAAAATCCCGTACCACTGCCTGAAGATCCCCTGCATGCTCTGAGAGCAAAATCCTTCTGGCTTGTAAGTGAGATGCAGCCACTTTTTTGCAGTTTGTTTAGCAGACAGCACCCTGTGTTCACCTCCTACCACAACACCAAGGGGTCAGGTCAGTACCAAAACAATGAGAGAATGGGACATTGCCGACGTCTTCTAGCTAAGGAGCCCCATAGCTTTCCGAAACACCTCATGCTCTGCGAAATTGTGCAAATGCTGATTGCACTGGGACTGCAGCTTGCAGAGGAAGAGAGCAAGGAGAAGTTGGACAGCATTAAAATTTTGGGAGACAGGCTTGGACGTAAAATACTCCAAGGAAGAGAGAAATCTTGTAACCAGCTCAGGGAGAGCAGCTCGTGGGAGGAGAGGGAGCGTGCTCTGAGGGATGGCACGGCGCAAGGGCTGCACGCACAGAGCAATTCCTGTGGTACAACACGCTCTTGGAGGGACAGGGAAGGGATTCAAACATGAGTCATTTGGGCACTCACTTAGAGGAAAGAAATGGTCCAGAGGACAGATTATCAGGTGGAGAGAAGGGCCATCACCTCCTCTCCTGAAACGTCACTCTGGCCTTCATGTACCGCACGTTCTGGCAAGAGGAACCAGCAGAAGGACCTAGGGGAAGGGACATGCTCCACCTGCCCAGCTCGGATCAACAGAAACAAAAGGAGCTGCTTGACCCACTGGCTAGTAAAACATAGCAGCAGCCCAGGCACTCACCTTGTGAATGTGTCCTAAAACAGCCTGCCCACCACACGCCCCTGCCCTCCAGGGACCTCTGCGTGAGGACTCAGCATGGCCACAGCAGGCAGCCTGGGCAGTCTGTAATATGGGGAGTGGAGATAAAACACAGAGCCTGACACAAGCTGGTGAGCTGCCTGGTGCAAAAATTCTCCCCTTCTCCCCACTCTGTGTAAGAATTCATGGCAAGTTTCTTAACTCCATTGGTATCTCCCTCACACACACGGCAGTGTACCGATGGAGAGGGCGGGCTATTGGACTCATAGGATGTTTGTTCCAGAGAGCATATGTGCTGTCCCTAGAAATGCCACAGCCTGCTGCGAAGGACTCTCTTATCAGTCCTGAAGGATGAACCCAACCTAGCATTAAATCTAGCTGGCCTTAGTGCCAAGAGCAATGAGGCTCTTGTCCCACAAACTTCAATATGAGTCATTCACTTCCAGCACAGAGCCTGGACCATGTCCTTGTGGTGACTAACTATTGGCATTACTAGCTCAGAGGTATCTACATATGTTCTATACCTACCTAGCTGCTGTCCTTTCCTAGAGCAAAGTCCCACACAAACAGTCCTTGGGCTCTGCCACCAGTGCCCTTCACAGGTCCTGCCCCTCCACACTGGCTTGTTGCCTGCCGTTGCCTTGCCTGAGGGGCAGCATAGCTGCACTGAGGTGCCCCAGATCTCCCTTTCCCAGTGCTGCAGCCAGTCTGTGGGGACAAAGATAGGTTTCCTTGGCCTTCCCTGTCCCACAGGGGGCATCTCGCACAACAAATTTTGTTCTGGGTCCAGATAGTGAGCAGGATGAGCAAAGGGCTCTTCCCCAGGGTTTGCCTGGTGTGTTCACCCTCCTTGGTTACTGGGAAATAATATTCCACTGAAAAAGTGAAGGAATGGATTGCAAGGGTGGTGAGGCACTGGAATAGTTTGCCCAGAGAAGCTGTGGATGCCCCATCTCTGGCAGTGTACTAGACCGGGTTGGATGGAGCAATCTGGTCCAGTGGGAGGTGTCCCCGCCCACGGCAGGGGGGTTGGAACTATGTGATCTGTAAGGTCCCTTCCAGTCTAAACCATTTTGTGATTCTATGAACAAGTAGTTCTGTGTGCCAACCCCAAAGACACTGACCAGACTGGAGGGAAGCGGCACAGGGGACCCCCACAGCTCTTCCCACTGGGAGAGAAGCAGCACAAGACATCTCAACCAAGCCACAGCTCCCAAAAGCCTCCTTTTTTTTGCCCCTGCTTCCCAATATCCCCACCAATGTCCCCCACTCCCTTCCTGCTCCAGCTGGGTCTGTCCAGCTGGGCTTGCTGTAAGCGATTCAGTCATTTCCTGACATTCAGCATCGTGCAGGGTGACCGGGAGCAGATGTACAGGAGCGGAGAAGAGCAGGAGCTCTAACACAGCGTCCAACAGCACACTGACAGAGTGTCGGGCAAGGGAAGGGAGGGGAAAAAAAAAAAAAAGCAACAAGAGATGAAGAGAAGGGAAAAAAAAAAAA
>VZRU01012790.1:298232-314127 GCA_013398155.1 Pedionomus torquatus
AAAAAAAAAAAAAAAAACACCAAAAACAAAAAACCCCAACCAACCAAACCACACACAGCTCAATACTTTCCATGTGCTGCTGCGAAGGAGGAAATCGCCTCCATTTGCTACGTGCAAAGCCGGGTGTCTGCACAGTGGGCCGGGAAGAGAAGGGAGCCTGTTTCCCAGGTGGGGAGGAGGGGCTGCCGGGGGAGCTGCAGGCGGGGGGACCGTGCCTCCCACCCACACCCACGCGGGATGGGGACAGCGGGAGGGGGCTGAGCTGCAGGTAGTAGGGGTTGGGGGGCTGCCTGGATTTCTCNATTACGATGTCCCCCTCCCTTCCCATTGACTGCAGCTCTGACTTCTGTGCGTACTGGGGTGCTGTCAGCCTGCAGGGGCTGCTGCCTGCTGCCGTGCCCCTGCCATGGACCTCCTGCCAGCCACCTCTGGTAGCTGCTACCCTCGTCCCAGCTGGCAGCCTCCTCTTACATCCCCTGGCAGCCATCTCTGCTGGGGCAGGAGAGGGGGAAGGATGCTCCTGCCCAAGGTCCCAATGGGAGGCACACCCAGACTGCTCCATCTGGGACCATGGCAGAGGATGCAACGCCTGAGGGGAACTGAAGACCTCCTAGGATTTCAAGGGCTTATCCTGTGTGACTCTCAGTATCCCTCTCGGAAGCTGAGAACCTCAGAGGATGGAAAGCCTCTCTCTCCAACCACTCCTTCCCCACTCCCACCATCCCCACCAACACACCAGCTACCTCTCCTTCACCCACACTTTTATTCCCTGGCTGGTACATCGGGGTCTATGCCCATGCCCTACTCCACAGCTCAGCAAGATGCACTGCAAACAATCAAAACCCACCGCTTCCTGCTTGTCCCCAGTGCTAGGTCTGGGGGACCCCACAAGCCAGCCTCACCAGGGCACGGACAGCCTTTTGCCAGGGTGTGCCACCACCTCACCTCCTGCAGCCGGACTGGGAGGCAAAGTCCTTGATTAGGGAAGGTCTGCCACAATCACCCCTGGTCTTTGCAAGTTGGGGAAACTCCACAGGCTACAAGATGAGCAAGGTCGGGTTAGGAATGTGGGTGTTCTCATATCCTGGGACCAGGGTACAAGAAGTCCTTTTCCTTGCCCAGACCCAGGCAGCTCGATGAAAAGCGAGGGGTCTTTGCTGTGACCATGGCTCTCTAATGCCCAAGCTCCTGCCCAGCACAGCCCACAGAGTGCACGGGCTTGACATCTCACCAGGAGACTCACATCTGAAGTGTTTCTCCAGCTGTGAGTGGGGACCGCCAGAAAGACTGGGAAAATACCTTCTGCTGCCTGCAGCCTACACCTCAGCTGTAAACTGTAAAGTCAGTCTGGTTCCACTCCAGGCTGCTTAAACACTGGTCCAGACCTCTTGAGCACCTTCCGCACCGTATCTGCAGGCTCACAGCTGCTGGGGAAGTTAGAGCCTTCCCAACCCCTCTCTGGGAAGCCACTGCTCTGTCCTGATTTGACCTGCATCCCCGGGGCCTTGTCTGATCTTGTTTGCGCAGGTGTCCCACAGGTAAGGAACCCTTGGAGTCCACAGATCTGCCTCCATGCCAGCTAAAGCACAGTCAAGCTTTAGGCCACTGCTGTTCCCTGGGAAAAGACAGGATTAACAGGACCTAGTGATGGGAAATCCAAATGTCCCTTTTTAGAAACAGGATCTTCTACAGGAAAGTCTTGGGAAGGGGGGCAAAATTTTGAAGGCTGAGGGGTCTTCCTCAAGTCCATCGACCATTTAGCACAAGGAACCAAGACAGTATGCAGCACAACCCATACAGTTTTGGCTGGTCCACCTCTTCTTTCATAGTCCTGCTTATCCTCAGAATTGAGGCTGAATCATCCATGTGATAGGTGCCATGACTTGTTGCAGGGTTTTGTGGGGCACACTGTGGTAGCAATCATTTGGCAAAGCTCTGTGATACACAGAGAAAAGCTTCAGACTGACAGAAAGCACCCACTGCAGACAGGAGGATGGCATTCAAACTCTCTAAAACGACTCTTAGTTCACCTCCTGACCCACAAGACCTTCTGGAAGGTATGCTGTATGAGGAGGTGCCACCCGAGTCAAGATCCTGGACAGTCCACACTGAGGCCCTCCCCAACCTATTGCAAAGGGTAAACTTACCCCTAAACACCACCTGAAATGTGGGACTGTCCCCATTGGGATGTCTCATGGTTCCCTTGCAAGGTGCCACAGCTGGAGACTTCCTGTGCACCTGCTGCAATGAAGAAGGCTCACAAGTGCAGGGTTGTGCGGTTGTGCAGCCTGCTGGAGGGGCTGTCCAGCTCTATTCACAGCATCTGTTTTCTATGGGCTGTACGCTATGGTCAAGAGTTGATGATATCTACTGAGGAAGGTCCAGTTCACCTATCTGCAGGATGAGTGGCCCTCCTCACCACATGGAGAAAGCAGGAGCAGCTCCAGAAGCCACAGAACTGGGCACAAAACCATGAGACAGTGGCTTGGTTTTTCTGTGGAATCAACATGGTGCTGGAGGAGGTAGCAGCCCTTGAGCAAAGCAGGGGGAACCTCCAGCAGGGACCCCAGTTCATCTTCCAGGAAGATGTGGTAAAGTGGCATCTGCTTGCTGGTGGTGAAAGCACAGTGGGGATGACCGCACAACACACTGCCTGTGGGGGAAAACAGCTCTGAAAGCAGACATTCCCTTCTACTAGCGATCTCCCCCTCTGTTGGTTTATGAATTTATTTTTAATTTTCCCTCCCTCTCTCCTCCTCTTCCTCCTCCTTCTTTCCCCCTAATCCATGAATAGGACTCTCAGAGCTGGAAGTGAGGTGAAAACCGGCACAGCTGTGGATCCGATCAGCAGTGTGCTGGCAGTCAGGCACGCACAGCTGGGAGAGATGAGCGTGCTCTCACACACACAGAGCAGCACCAAATGCAGCATGTGGATGAAGCCCAGTGGAAGCCAGTGACTCACATACCCCCGCCTCCATCAGCTTCAGACCAAGGAACAACAGAAGATGACCAAGGCTGGCGGGAGATACCGCAATGACGGAGCAGTGCTGAGCACCCACCAGCCACACAAGTCAAGGATGGGCAAACTCTCCTAACCTCAGAGGCTACTCAACACATCTTGGTGGCAGCTGGATGTAAAGATCATGTTATCTTGAGTCTTAACATCTATTTCCTCATCCAGGTCCTGACATGTCCATCCTCTCTCCTTCCTTTGTCAAATTGTCCATACCACCAATGGAAAGAGGCGTCCAAATGGGAGAGAGTGCCTGGTGCCACAGACCCAGCAGACAGACAGAAAGGGAAGAGCAGCTTGCTTGCTAGCTGAGCACTAAGGAGACATGGAGAGCCCTTCACATGGTAGAGGTGGTGAGCAAGGAGCCTGTTGTAAAAACTGCAGCTGCTGTACCATAAGCCCCTGCTCTGGGGTATTCCTTCCCCAAAACACCCCAGCAATACAGCAGGGCCTGTGACAGCTTCCAGATCATCCTTCCTCAGAGGCTATTTAGACTCCCAGAAAAGAAAAAGCATGCATAGGAGAGACTCTGGCAGCAGATCAAAACTAGTACCTCTGAGGACAGGCAAACCCTACTCCCCAGCCCTGCTTGCATCAACCACAGCACCACCATGGCCAGGCCAGCCTCTCGCCTTCCTCATCTGCTATGGCATTGGCCCTTGGCAGGACACAGCAGCAATGAAGGAGAGAGAGGAGGATGCAGCACCCATACCCTCCTCTGAATGCACAGCGTTGCAGCGGGTGGTGATAACTGGGGACTTCAGTCTTCTTCCATCCTCTTTAATGCCTCCGCTGCTGCAGAGCAGCTCTACGCCATTTGCTATGGCCTGGCTATACATCCCAGTGCCAGCCTCCTTGCAGCACAAGTTCCTCCCAGTCCTGGGCAGCATCACTTTTATTTGGGATGCTGACTGCCCAGCTTGACAGAACACAGACACACCACAGAGCGCCAAGGGGAGGCCAGTGAACCACCATTTCATCACACTGCAGAAAATTAGGAGAGGATACTGTACAGACCTGAGCAGTGGAACAGCCTGGCCCTGGAGCCCTCCTCTTCTGTGATTTCTTCTTGCACAGATGCACTTCCCAGCACACTGGTCTGTGACGCCTGGCTCCCCATCTTCTCCCCTCCTCGCTCTGCTGTGAGGACCACATGCTTTATGAAAGCACAGATAGAGGGACAGGCACTGCAGGTAAGTCTGCTCTTGCCAAACACTGTGAACATGCTGTCACTCTTCCCATGCCAAGTGCCAGTTTACAGCTGGTTTTGACTTGGCCATACTTAAGCTGTTTGGGCTGAACTTTCTCTTGCTGGTTGGCTGCCTAATGCTGAACTATCTCTACAAATATAGATATAAAATATATAATTTCAGCCAAAATGATTCATCTGCTTCCAAGAACATTGTAAGGGAAAATACTTTGGTTTCTCTTGCTTTTGTTACAGAGAAATCTGATGACCTTTTCTTTGAAGAGCTCTCGAAGCTACATGTTTTTGGCATGTGGACTTGAAGTTTGGCAAAAGGAGAAGCAAGGAAGGTCTTTGGTTTAGTCCAGATGCACCCTTTGCTGCTGCCAAACTTAGCCAAGTCTTTGAAATATTACGTTTCACATGCGCTCCCTTAAGACAGCCTTATAGTGCTCACCGCCTAAATTCCCTGAAATCTGCCTCCTTTCAGGATGTGCTCCAGCCAAGGACTGAGCAGGATTTCCAGATAAGCAAAGCTGTAGATCGCTGTGATCCAGACCACAAGTCTGGTCCCTCCCTGAGATTAGGCAGGTCCTGCTCCCTCACACTCCTATCCTGGCCTGGCAGCTGAGCAAGGCACACACAGGCAGGTGGAGAAAGGAGACGACGGGAACTGCTGGAAGGAGAGAGGATTTAGGATGGGGATTTGGCTGAAGGAGAACTGGACTAGATCCAGGAGGGGAAAGGAAGGTGAGCCTCCATGAGGGGTCTGCATGAAGAACTGCAACCAGCCAAGAGCACAGCACAGGCATGCAGAGGGTCCTGCAAGGATGCAGCCCTAGAGAAAGCCACAGTATCCTGGGACCCAGAGGAAACGGGGAGCAAGGTGGGGGGAGGCAGTCAGCTGCTGAGTATCACCAGCACATAACAAGGCAAAGGCCCCAGCAAAACCAAGAAGTCTTGGACAGCATCACAGGCAGAAGTTAACAGCCAAAAGGTACACAGCAGGTGTAAGAGCTGATGTTTTGGGTTTCAGGAGAAGACCACATCCGCAAAGAGGTTTCTTTAACATGAAGCATGAAGGGAAAGCTGCTTATCATAGAAATATTACTAAGAAGGCTCACCCTAGTAGTGGGTGAATCAGTCTTGCACCATTATGTCAGGGTCCTGTCCTGCTAGTGGAAATGGCAGAGTTCTGTAAGCGTGAGCTGAGGATCTCCTAGAGGTATGCAGGCTCCACACGATGAAGAGATGGGAGAGAATTCATTGGAAAGTAATAAACTGTAAATCAGGACATCGCTTCCAAACAGGGAGGGACACATCCTGCTTGGTATGGTGCAAATGAGACCCTTCAATGTGGCAAAGGCTCAGAATAGCTCCATTTGTTTATTTATTTTCATTGTGATGCTCTGCTTTTGCTTGGAAGCAGACGTACTGAAATCTTCACAGCTCCAAGGTCTCTGACCTCAGCTCCATCCCAAAGGAGGGCAAAAGTTTTGGAGACCATCCAGGCAAACATTTGAAGCCTGTGAGCCTCGCTTTGCACTAGCATTAAGAGCCCCCTTCACAGTCATACTTCATTAGCTCTGGGCACCAATGCAAACAGTCTGTCTATGGACATTAGCTGGCCTTTCATGGTACCGCTGTGCTCCACGGATCAGCAGTCAATGCTACCCGTCTCTGCTTTTCCTTTATTTTTCCCTTAAGGAGGAAAATTTTCTTAACACTTTGTTAAAAATAAAATAAAAAATAAAATAATAAAAAAAAACCCAACAACAAAACCCAAAACAAATGAACCACATATCAAAAAAATGCACTTACACTCACAAAGCAGCAATACATTTTCATTTCCTCCCCAGAATCCCACAGGAAGCCTAGAACAAACTCTACTGCTTTTTCTCAGGAAACATACCTCCTCTTCCCTGTTTCATACCTAGATGAGAGCAGAAAGTTTGTAATCAGGCTGTGTCAGCAGCACAAGGGGCGACTCACCCATCTTCCAGCTGGGGTGCCAGCCAGTGACTCATCTGCGATGGAAATCAGGGAGCATGAAGCAGAAGAAGAATGGAGAAAGCAGTGGTCCATGTTATTCTGAGTGCATCATTTTGCCAGGAGATGTCTTCCTGTGTAGATGGGGTCACAGGGCCTGGCAGACACGATGGGGAGAGCTGGACCTCAAGCTGCGGGGAAAACCTGCGATGGAGAGTGTTTGTGCATGTGAGCATCTTTGAGAAAAGGAGAGTCTCTGGGCAGCTCTCCATGAAATGCTTCCCATACAGAGTGGCCTATACAGTGTTGGACCTATTTCTCTGTACTGAATATTTTATTTTGTTTTAACACCAGGTTCTGTATTCTTCAAGGAGTTTTTGCTTTTTAATACAAACCTCAACTCCAGTTTGGCCAAACACCCTCCCTCACCCAGGTCCTGACTCTGAAGCACCTCTGGATCCCCAAGCCTGGCCCTGCCAGGTTCTGCCCTGCCTTTCCATGCCCTCCCCAACCCTGTCATGCTCTCCCCTGCCATGCCAGGTTCCTATACAGCACTGTGGTCATGTCACCACATCTTGTTAGCAGTGCATCCTGGCGCAGGGGTGGGATCTGCAGTCCAACCAGGGTGTTGGGTCTGTGGAAGGGTAAGATGGGCATGTACCTCCTGGACTGCAGCTCCCAGGAGAGAGAGAAGCATTGAGAAGTTGTGAGTGTGACTTTGTTTCTTGAAAGGAGCTGAGCAGCTGGAGAAGGAGCAATTCTTGACCAGCCCTGCATTTTAGCCTCCCTCTCTAGAGGGCTGGGTGGGCATCTGAACCAGGGTAGTCCTGGGAAACTGCACAGCAGAAGTGGCTTCATAGGAGCATTTGACATCAGAAGAAGGACCAGATGAGATTTGGCTGCTGAAGTCTTTCTGCCCTCAACTTCTCCTCCACAGGCTGGCTCCTGCCAGCTGTTGTCTCTTCACCACGGCACTGCCAGCATTAACCAAGCCAAGAGATGAGCCTTTCCAGCCCCAAAGCTAGAAGCCTGCCGGGGGCAGCTAGTCCTTAGCAGAGATCCTTAGCCTCGCAAATTGATCCGAGAGCTCCTCCAAGGGGCAACTGTACCACTGAAAAATAGTGAGCCCACCGTATCTCTCCCCCTGCAACCCCAGGTGTCTGCAGAGCCACCAGACCTGCAGTGCTCCACAGCCTCAGGCATCTGCTCCACTTTCTCTGGGAGAGACAGCCAGAGCGCTTCCCTGGGCGCAAGCAGCTCCCACGCAGTGGGCCAGCGCTCGGTGCCAGGGGATGTGTGTGCAGAGCCAGCCGGAGGTAAAATGTGAGCCTGCTTTCTCTGAGACAGCCAGGGCCAAGCCCAGAGGAAGAGGCGAAGAAAGCCTTTGCTGTCAGAGTCAGGGTTTACAACCAGCCGTAAATGGCTTCAGTCCTTAAAGTTCCCATGGTGACAGTCCTGGTGGGAACTGAGCTGTCTCCTCTGCCCTGTCCCCACCAGCCATTCCCAGGTCTAGGGATGCAACCGCCTGGAGCAGCCCGGGTGAGGACACCCAGCTCCAGCACCCCCTGAAATGGGGAGTGAAATGGGGCCCCAGCTGCAGGGGAGCAGCAGCCAGGGCACCTTGCATAGCAGGCAAGTGCAGCAGCTTTGGGGTTTGCTGCTTCTCATTCAGCTGGGAATGGGGTTTGGTATTCAGCTCTTCTCAGGCTCCAAAAGGCAAAATATTGGTGACAACAGCAAAGGATGGACCACTTCCCCCTGGGACACAGCCACAGAGCACCTACCAGCAAAGCCAAAGGTAGGCTTCCTGGAGAGAAAGGCTGTTTGTGACCCATGATCTTTGCTATAAGCTCCTCTTGAATTCACTAGCTCCTTTTCGTTGCTATTGCCTGGCCAACTGTCGTGGTTTCAGCCAAATTTACCAAAACTAGACTGAAGATAGCCCTTCCTCCCCCCAAAAAGAAAAGAGAGGAAGAGATAAGGAGATTTATGAGTTCAGAATGAACTAAACTACTTTAATGAAGTATTAATACTAAAATTAAAATAAAATAATGAAATAGATACAGTATGTACAAAACCATATCAAGCTCCCAGAATGATGATCATGTCACCAGCAGGCATCGGGAAAAGTCCCTGATTGAACTTGGTGACCAACAGGAGCTGGATTCCAGATCTGGAGTCAGGAATCCTCAGATGAGGGTCAAAGGCAGGAGAACAGACAGGGTTCTCCATGAACGTTGGCCATCAAAGAAAGAGACTTGACCCTCTTGATCCCTCAGCTTTTATACCAAGCATGATGTGGATGGTATGGCATACCATGTTGGTTAGTTTTGGGTCACCTGTCCTGTCTGTTCCTCCCTACAGGTGTGACCCCTCCACCCTTTTCCACTTCTGACCCTCCAATGGGGCAAATAATGAAATTACCTGACCTTGGTTGTTATAGCAATAAGTATAAGCAAGGGCCTCTCTGCATACCATTCCTTGATATAATCCGGTCTTATCACTGTGAGAGTGAACAGTTTTCTGAACAATGTGCTGTTAATTTCAAAGGATAGCTAGTTAGAAGAGGCCTAGCTAAAAAAGTAAAATTACAAAACAGAAAATTGGCTTGTTTAACCTCAAAGCAGGACACCAACTTGACTTACAAGTCTTCCCAGCACATGGTATTCCCTTGCTTGTTTCATCAACTTGAGCATTTAATGCATTCACATGGGGCATCAG
Organism: Pedionomus torquatus; assembly: GCA_013398155.1. Taxonomy (NCBI): domain Eukaryota; kingdom Metazoa; phylum Chordata; class Aves; order Charadriiformes; family Pedionomidae; genus Pedionomus; species Pedionomus torquatus. The sequence continues at coordinate 307,142 of VZRU01012790.1, forward strand.
TGTGTAATACCGATCTAGGTTTGCTCCCAGGGAAGGCTTCCCTGTGGCCTGCTGTAAGACTGTGGGCAATTCACTTGAACCTTCTCTACCAAAGATTCCCATGCATTAGAAAAAAAAACATGCTGTCAGAGAGAAATCTCATGGAGGTGGATGCACACACCGCATCCCACCACAGGAGCTACCCTAGGATCCCTCAAAGTGGGGCTGCTGCCACTAGTCTATCTCCAGCAGGGATGCTGCTGCCTGAGATAATTATCCCGGGCTCCTCATATGACTGGTGTGAAGAAAAAGCATCTTAAGAACTTGATCAAGCTAACCTATTTGAGTTGTCCACTTGAGGATGAAACAACTGATGCCCTGAAGTGCTGCCGGCTGCTCAGGAAGCATGGGACATCTTGGTCATATGTCTCCACTGCACAGTTTGAGATGTGGTCAGACGACTCGTGCTGGCTGTGGCAGCTGCATTTTGGACTCACAGATGGTGTGACCCTGATGAGTGAAAAAGATGGCTTTCCCCACTCATCTTTCTGAGTGTAATTCCTCTTAAGGCAGAAGGCCTTGCCTTGGCTGGTTACGGCATCGCTGTGCAATGAACGTGAGTCACTGCTATAACAGGCTGAATTACGACTCCTTGCTTGCTGACTTTAAAACAGAGGAAGGCAGCTTAACAACACGGAAGGGCCTGAGCATGTGAAAAATATTGCCTTTTCAAAACTGCCATTAGCCAATTGAAAATCTTTGTACTTGGGCTGTAAGTCTCTGCCAAGTCTCTGTCTGAGACTCAGTTCAAACACTCAGGCTATATAATCCCTTCCAGTCTGGGCTCATAATGGAAATGCCAACAGACCGTTAAGCACAGCAGTATTGCCAGGTTCTACTATAATTAAACACACACAGGAAAAGGTATAAATAACCAGGTTAAATTAGGCAGGAGGCTGTGATTGAAGGGATCTCCGGGAAAGCCTGCAGCCTGATTGTGTCTGACCAGTTCAGGGGTGGTCGACTGGGGACCTGGGGTTTGTGCCTGGCCCAGGTGAGCCCTCTCCAGCAGACGCTGTGCATTAAAGCAAAGTCAACTGGCCATGATCACCTGCAAGAGCATGATGTCCCAGCCCCTAGGCCTGTGCTCCCGTGCTCTGTGCCTTGCAGAAAGCCAGCTAAAGGGGAAAATGGGAGCCTGGCTGCCTTCTGAGCCATGCTCAGCCTTGCCAGGTTTATTTGCCTCACTGGGGGACCTTGTGTCTTGTTTGCCACCTTGTCCTCATTTCCACAACAACCAGAAGAAGGTGCCCAGAGGAAACAGTGGTGCAGCTGCCACAGAAAGGTATAAAAAGATCAAAATACAAGAAAGAAAGTGCAGCAGAGAATGCAGAGACTTCTTTTGAGGATGACGGTCCCTGAGGATCTCTTTATCCACAGCCTCAGGGTCCTCCAAGGGAAGCATCTCTCTGCAGCTTGGAGGTGTTGCAAAGCGGCCAGAGGAGACGTGGCAGTCCTGCTCTCCCCTCTTGGTGGGTTGCTGTCACTTCAACATCCCAGTTGTCTGACAAGACACCCTGCTGCACGTAGATGCCGTGGAAAGGTGGGACACTCCCTAGTGGAACACTGTCCTGGCTACACCAATAGAAAAGTAAAGCCAGAAGAAAAGGCAGATTGACAAGGGATGCGTTCCCACACCAGCCTCCTCCCTTGCTGCAGGACCCTGGGGTAGCAGGGTGTGGGCTGCAAGGTGCACAGTCGCTACCACGCAGTCCCACACTTGCTCGGAACAGTGGTGCTGGCTCCCCAGTTTCTGAGCAGGATGAGCTGCACGCACACATCCCTCCTGGCTTTCCTCCTGCGACTCCCAGCTCGGTTCGACTGAGTTTTCTGGGCCAACTCTTCTAAATTTGTACAAGTATCCAGGGAGCTTTAGTAAATAACATGGTAAATATTTGTTTTCAGTATTTGTCTTTCAAGAAGACAATGAGGCAGCAGCCACGCACAAGGACGCGGCCACGCATACAACCCTGGGCAATTGCAGAGCACATCCTGCCTTGGAAAACTGAGGCTCGTTTTTATATCTGAAGAAACAATTACATCAGGATTAATGTGAAAAAGACCCCCCTCCACTGAAACCAGACACACGCGTGCTCCAGCACATATGTATATTTGTGTACGCTCGTATATTTTTCTGACCGCAGTCATCAAGCATCAAATCTTGCACTTTCCAAAAAAAGAAAAAGCTCATTTCCAGCCTGCAAGACCGACTCTGACCTCAGCCTGTGCTTCCCCAGCTGAGCTAATAATGCTCCCAACCCCCAAAATATGGAGGCAGTTCAGAATGGAAATGTTAAAGAGCCGTAATTCCAGAGGATGTGAATGGCTAATTCTGTACATTCAAATGAAACAGAGGGGAAATATACTGAATGGAGCCCATGTATAAGATCATATGAAATGTAAAAAGACTTGTTGTTTGGTGCACACACTGCCTCTTCAATCTAGTTCTGTTTAAATGCCCATTCTTTTCCTTTGGCATCTCCTTGTCCCTCGATGGCTGAATCAAAAGAGGAACGAAATAATGACACAAAGATTTTAAAAAACTCAGCCCCAGCTGCAGCAGGGAGAAGCCTGAAGCGAAACGTGAGAGCGTACGGCTCTTTGTTAAGGTTTCCTTGGCTATAGAATATGGTATATGAAACGCCTGGCGGATCCCCGTTTGGTCCTATGGAGGGAGAGCTCTTAAGGTGGCTCCCTTGGGTTTGGGGAGGGCTGGGGGAAGGCTTCCTCGCATTTGCAGGCAGCAAGCGTCCCACCTGGGGAGACCCCAGGGCCTGGCCGGTTCCCCCTCTGAATGCCCCGGGGGCCAGAGCACTCTCTCCGCAGATGGTGGGTGGTCCAGCCTTCTTTTGTCTTTTTCTTCATTGTAGCTGCCGCTTTACATTGGGAAACCAAACACAGCACTTCTTGTTGGGAGATGGCTCCGATTTTTATCAGTTTCCAGGAAATAAATAAGTTTTTTTTCCGTGCCTCTTAGGTATTTTGTGTGTGCCCATCCCCAGTTGGCAGAGCTTCGCATGCAGGCAGCTACAAGGCATCGTTGCCAGCAGTGTGCAGCCCACGCTCCCTGGCCTCAGCCTTTTCTTAACTCTGCATTGGGAAGCTGGTGGAAGAGTTGATGCCTTAATGACTGCAGGCCAAACAGACCCCAGAACCAGGGCAAGGCTGCCCGTCACTCCCCAGAATCCAGAGCCCACAACCAAGGGAAAGTTTGGCAGGTACTTGCACCAGAAGATCCCACCGCAACCTCCTTGCAAATGCTGCAAGAGATAATGCCTTTTGGGAGAGGGCATCACCCAGAGCACCCTCTTTTGGGAAGGAAAACCACTGTCTGCTCAGCTCTCTGGCTATGAGGAGCAACCAGGGAGAGTAGGTGCAGTGCGGAGGAGGAGGCTCATGAGGACAGGGCCAGCTCTCCCCACCACCACCCAGCCACTTGGCCAGTGCCGTCAACAGCAACACCGAAAGATGTCTAGTAAGTGCTGTGGTGACCAGCTCCACACAGCTAAGCGGCTTTGAGCCATATTGCTTAATCTAAACAAACGTTCTGCAAACGTCAACACTAATTGATTTTCCGTGGGCCGCAAAGTTTTCCTCTTGGAGGCTCTTCTAGCAGCTGCAGCTGATTTCTGCTTGTGCCCAGCATGTCTTCCCCAGGGCCCCCCACCTTCATGGTCACCAAGATGATTCTCAGCATGTCCCCTCCGAAACTCTGGCCCTGGGGCCATGCTGGGAGTGGGCTCTTTCCATGGGTTCACTGTGGAAAAACCCACTGATGTTGGGATGTCCTGAGCTAGCATCAGCACTGAAGGCTCACTGGCTGACCTGTGCCACCTAGATAACTGTTGAAACTATTCATTGACATTAACAGAGTCTCTGTACTGTGTATTATCTGGGGCAGACTTGGGCTGTGGAGTACTTCTATGTTGTGTCTACCTCATCTCCCATCTCCTGGGCACCAACTGCGGGGCCAGCACAAGCGGAGTGCCATACCAGGCAGCCGGATGCTTCTCTGCTGGATGGAGCCTACGGCTGCTCTGCCTAGCTCTTTTCCTGACAGGAAGACTTCTCCAAACCACCAGCTAGAGATTCCCAAAGGCATCAAGTCACCCCAGTGCCCTTGCCTATCTTGGCAAAATCCCAGAGTGGAGGGATGCCATGACCACCGCCCCTTCCTGCCAAGGCTGTACCCTGGCCATGTGTGCTGCTGGCATGCTGGGAGACTAGTCACCTGCCTGTCCTCAGGGCTGATGAGGAGGAGCATGTTCCTCCACAGTGACTGAAGCCACCTCATGACACTCGCATTTGTGGCTGCCAGGAGGCTGCCTCGGTGCAGAGGAGGACAGCCAGAGCGGCCATGTGATGCCCTCGTTGCTATTCTTGGTCCCTGGGGAGGCTGGAGGACTGTCACACGGAGTGAGAATCACCCGGCTGCATCATACAAGCCAGGTGAGTCCAGCTGTGGTGACAGCAAATTCCTAATTAGTTCATTGCATCAGACTGTCCAAACACTCAGTCATTACCCAAGGATGGCCTACGTGCCGGGCAGGGTGTATTCCCCTGATCCTTGCGTCCCAAAATGGGAGCAGGAGAGGCAGACTAGCTTGTCTTGGAAAAGGGACATGCTGTGTGCTGTGCCCGGCCTGCCAACCCATTCCAGGTCCCTCAAACCACATGGGGAAAAAACAGTAAGACAAAGTGCCAGGCACGCAACAAATGGCCTGAGTGTGACTGTCCTATGGGGTGAGGTCTCATCCTGCCCCATGCAAGGATGTGGAGCGGGTCTCTTTTACCCGCAGCCATGCAGACCTGGGCACAGGACGGTGAAGTGCACAGCAGCTCCCCCATCCTGCTCCCCTGAGCCTGGGGTGTAGGCAGGCACGACCCATTTCTTTCCAGCCTCTTCCTGAAAACAGAGTTGGGTGCATGTTTGGAAGCCCCTCAACAGGGCGGTAGCAGGGTGAGCTCCCTGCGCGCTCGCTGGTGACTTTGCAGAGAGGTGGTGTCCCCATAAGCTCAGCTGGACACTGCGCAAGTGCCAGCTGGTGGGTCAGAGCCCTGTCACGCACCCGCTCCCAGCAGCACCGGAGGGCAGCAGCACTGCTGCCCCAGAGGTGGCACAAGCAGGTTTGGCAGGGAACTATGTATCTTGGAGCTGCTTTCCCCACGGCGGTAGCTGGAGCCGATTCTGAATACTTAGCTGGCTTAATATGCAAACAAAAATCCTTGGATTGTGAGCTCTTCCAAGCCAGGCACCATCTGAGTGCTTGGCAAACACGCAGGGTGTGGGGGGAGCTGTGGCGGCTGAGCAGCAATAGCCAGCCCTGGTCTCAGAACCGAGGTGAGAAACTGCAGGCCCAGCCGAGGAGCCCGGACTGGGCTCAGCTTCGTGCTCGCTCTGAAGTTTAGCTGCTTTCCTTTGGTCAAGGCAGGTTTGCACAGGGTGGCAAGGTGTGCCCCAGTCCTCCCTGGGCTTGAGCCCCATCAAGGTGTGTGCTGCCGGTGGCTTGAAAGTACTGCAAGATGCTTGGCCAGCTGGGGACCTCTGGACAAAATAAAAGTTGGAAGCCCCTGCATTGCTGCAGGCTCTGCTGTCCTCCTCCACCTCATCACTTCCTGATCCTGGAGGGACCTCACTCCACTGACTGGAAAGTCATCCTCTCTTGTGTCCTCTGGATGAAGGACCTTGCAGGATCCAGGATGCCGCTGAAGTATGGAGACCTTTAGGGTGGCTCACAGTAACCCTCTTCAGGCAAACACCAACCCTACCTAACTGGTTTGGACGAGGTGACGAAAAACCCTGCACCCTGCTGAAACCACTGTGGGATTTAGGTCAGGCAGGTGGGATCACCCAGGCTGGAGCAGGACCAGTGGGCAAGAGTCAGTGCTCAAAGAGTGCCAAAGGCACCTCTAAATTTTCAGGATACCACCCTGGGGCACTGCGTGGGGGTTGGTGCCGCAGCACTAGCCTTGTCAATCCCACAAGTAATGTGAGCACCGCTGACCAACGGGGCCAAGCCCCTGCAAGCACCATGCTGGGGCTTTCTGCAGGGTCCCTGGCCCATGCCACAGGCTGGCTCTGCTGCTGTGCCATGGCACGAGGGTAGCACAAGGGGAGGTGTCCCCAGCAGGAACTGGATCAATGCGCTGTTGGGAAAAGGCATGTTAGAGCTTCTCTTCTGGAGAAGCACTGCTCTTGGGGATCTCCTCCAAAACTCACCCTGAGCACCTCTGCACCTCAAACGCTCCACAGAAGAAAACAAGCCCCAGCAGTGCAGGCAGCCAGGGCTGCCGCTGGAGGAAATTTTATCCCATATGTGGCAGAGTGGATGGGAAAGAAGCAATTCCCCCAGCTCACTGCCTCCTAGGAACAGCAAGGGCTGTCTGTGCTGTGCTGCAGTCAGGACCCACACCTGTGGGAAGGCTTCGGGGCTGTGCACAGTCACCACTTCTGCTGCTCGGTCACCCATCCCACAGCTGTGCCAGTGATGCTAACAAATGTCCTGGTCCCTAGAGGGGGAATTCCTGGATGCAGCTGGAAGCAACTGACACATGTAGTCCCAGGTGATGCCTCAGAGGCCCCAAAAGCAAAACAGAAGGGCTTTGCCTCTGCTTATCTCAAAGCACTGAGTGCTCCTCACCCCCAGCATCTCCGATAGTAAATGTTGGGGAGTTACTCAGCTTCTGCTCCCAAGCTTTCCCCACCAAAGGGGAGTTCTGATGCAAGTGGGAGGTGAGGCGAGCGGGATGGGAGACTGTGAACAACCCCCAGGGCACAAAGAAACTGCAGAGGAGGAGGATGCCCCAGCACCGCCTTGTGACTCCGAGCACAGAAATGGGCAGCAGGGAGAAGTGAGCTTTTGACAGCAGAAAGCAGTTGTGCCCCCCAAAGTCCAGCCTGCCCCTAGACCCCTCCCCCTCCCACCCCCCCAGGCTCAGCACGCCAC
>VZRU01012790.1:314354-328121 GCA_013398155.1 Pedionomus torquatus
GGCAGCCCCGCAAGCCCCCCGCCCCACCGGCAACCCCGGCCCTTGGCTGTGGGTCCCAGCCCCACAGTAACGCCAGCTCGCGTCCCGGCAGCGCTCCCAAACTCCCCACGAGACTTCCTGCGAGGCAGAAAGGCATTTTATCCTTGCCTTTAATGGCAAGCCAGGGTTCCTCCATCCAGCCCCTCACCCCAGCCTCAGGCCTGCCCTAGCTGTATTTGAGGTGGGGTGGGGGTGTCTTCTCGCTGTCCTCTGGGGCAGCAGCGCCGAGAGGTGAGCAGTCAGCCCCACTGCCGCTGACCAAGCAGCTAGAAATCATGAGAGGGCAGAGACAGTGGTCTGCTACCTCTGCTGTCTGGTCTCCCACCCCTAGGAAAACCCTCAGCTCCTGTTTTCAAGCACCTCCTTAAAACCACAAAGTCGTCTCTCTGTATGGGGAGATAAGGGAGATAAAAACCCAGCTTCCCCTGTAACTGAGCCATGGGCCTGAGGCTTTAAAAAATAATGAAAGTAGATTTACCCACCTGGAGAAGGGTGAGTTAGTCATCAGCGGTAGTCCCTGCTTGGGAAGAATCCTCCTCAGGGCCAAGCAGCTCCCTCCAGGGGAAGACACTGAGGGGCAGCCCCTTTCACTTGATGAGAGGGCAGGCCCAGTGAGCCATTTCCAGTTTCTCACTGGGGAGGTACTGGGCTCCCACCCTCCTCTGCTTATGGTGACCATGCTTATGGTGCTTTATTCTCCCTCCTCCGTGTGCAATGGGGGAACCTTTGGTTGTGCCTAATTCCATATCCCTCACTATCATCCATAGGAACACATTCTTACAGTCACCCACCCACCCTACATCGGAAGACTCTCCCCCAGTCCCCCCATGCCTCCTCATTTCCTTCTTCCTCTCCCTTCACTAGGGAGAGTTATCCGCAGGCAGCAAAGATGGCAACGCCACACACCAGTGGGAAGCGAGCAGCCCCCTGGGGAAGCTGGGGCCAGACCTCTGGGCTCACAGGTGGACAAGCAGGAGCCTCCCCCTTGGCAGCATCTCAGCTCACTCCAGCCTCTCTCTTTGTTCACCGGAGCTCCTCTTGCCAGAACTGAAGGCCCAGGGGAGCGGGAGAAGGGGAAGGGGGTGAGTTTGGACTGGCCCAACAGAACAACCTGCAGGCAGGTCAGCGTATGCAATGCATGTGCAGGTGGGAGACCTCGTGCTTGAAGCTGAATGGGGAGCACTGTCTGAGCATCTCTACAGGGAGCAGGGAGAGGGAGGGAGGGAGGGAGAGAGAGGGGAAAAAAAATCTTGTGAGTGCAGCGTTTGCAAAATGAGCTGGCGGTAAATAGCTGGAGGATAGACAGCGTCTCTGTACGTGATGCACAGCACGGAGAGCTGCACCTGAGCGAGGTTGGGCCACTGCTCGCTCCAGCATCACACGTCACTTACTGATGCATCCTCCCCAGCCTGCCTTCTCTCTGCACTGACTCCCCCGCCTCTGCCACGAAAATGCAGCGGGAAAAATGGATTCCCCACACACACCCAGTGCAGCCACAAAGCCAAGAGCCGGGAGAGGCACAACTGAATTTGATTCAAGGTTCAGCTTCTTCTGGGCTCATCCAAAAGCCCTGAACCTCCCAACTCCCTTTCCCTGCTGGGTACCCACACTCCCTGAGCTCGGTCTCTCCCCACTCCCCTACTCAGGCACTTTCTTCCCCAAGCAACAGCAGCCGGGTTGCCAACACTCCCTGCTTGCAAGTGTCGCTCTTGCTATCCAAGTCCCTTTGTTCCCCTCACACGGCAGCCTTCCTCTGCCTTTCACAGCGAGAGGCTGAGGCCCAGCACAACTCATCTCTCCTGGGGTACTCTAGGCAGGAGACTGCCTCCCCTCCTCCCCCCGCTGGGAAAAACCAAGCAAAAATCACACAGCACCTGAAAATCATCACACCCTTCCTATGTGCCGTAGGAAAAAGAGCAGATGCCATCCTTCCCCTACGGAAAGGCGCGTCCAGGCGTCCAGGTTCCAGCAAAAATCAGCCCATTATTTGCAGTTTTCCAAGGCTTCCTCCCCAGGCCCACCGGGCCGGCTGGTCCCAGGGGCGTTAGCGAGGGGTCCGGCCGGCGGTGCTCGGTGGGAAGGCCGGCACCCGCCTGACACCGTGTGGCCGCCGCCCGCCTTGCAGGGACTGCGGGGAGGGTGCGGGAACCAGCCCGGGGATGCAGATGGGGATGGGGCCGGTGGGGAGGGAGGGAAGGCTGTGTGGGAGTGGGCTCACAGGGTCTCGCCTGCACAGAGCCTTAGCAGAGCAAAGCTAACGGGGGGGAGGGAATCGCAGACCAAGCACATGCCTGACTCCTGCTACCCACCATCCAGGGGCAGAACGCTACACACTTTAATAAAACAGTGCATGCACGTCCTGGCAGTTTCTATAGGTGTTCATGGATTCAGCTCAGCATGTCCAGAAGGAAAAGAATTTCAATTTACTGCCCCAGACTCTTAGAAGTGCACAAGACCTCTCGCTCTGTGGGTAGTGTGTGACAGCAGGACTTGTTATGATAATACCCTAGCAGATGAGAGGCCCCTAAGAAAAGCCATACAGACTTCAAGCCCTTCAGAGAATCCAATTGCATAGCAGGGCCTTTCCCCTGTCCTTCCGTGGCTTTGCTCACCTCCTGTAGCTCGCTGAATTTTCACTGCTTGAAGCACAAAAGTTGGTGTTGCTGCAGGGACTGTGCAGAAGTAAAACCCAGTCATCTACACCCCACCAACACCATGGGGTGCCTGTTTGCTGCAACCACCTATGAAGGTGTAAAGGTAAGGGTGGCCCTGTGTGGTGCACATCCAACACCCATCATGGTGTTTGTGCCAAGTGTCACACACTCCTCTAAGGGCCAAAATATGCCTGCAATTCCCACTGCTCGGAGCTGATCCTGCAGCAAGTCTGAGACACCACCAGCAACTACAACACAGCAGAACCCCATAGAAAAGCTCCAGCAGCAGCTGGGGATGGGGCTGGCACTCACCCTTCTGGGAGGAATGGCTCCATGTGGTGGCCCAGGGGAGTTACTTATTCTCAGCATCCCCTTGAGCAGGGACAATTGAGGTCTGCCCTCATCCCTGGAAAAGGTGCCGAGATGCTAGGGGTGGAGGGAGGTGAGGACATTTGCAAAGGGGACTTTGAGAGACAAGCTACCATGGAACAGGCAGCCCTTGCTCAAGGTGCTCACCCAGGTACCCAAGTGAAGCCCTGTAACCTTCATGGAAAATCTTGTCTCCATTTAGGAGGGGATCCTTTGGATACCCTTACTTACCTGCCTCCCTTCTCCATTTTACAAACCCCAGCAGATGTCCCACCCTCACAGGGCCTTGGAGAGAGACCTCCAAAGCCCACCAAGTGCTGAGCATGACCACCAGCCTGGTTCTCCTCCAGGTACATCAGCTGTGATAGGGGAGGTGGTGACCCCTAACCCTGTTGCACTGCTCACAGCACTCACAGCTTCCCCAGGAATCCCCAGTTCTGCAAACCTCTGCAGTGGGAGACATCATTTCTCACTCCCAGGCTTTCTCCTGGGTGGGCACCCAGTGCTTCTTGTTCTTCTAGATCTTGGGGCTGAGTTTGCTGTAGAGCTGGTTGGCAGAGGAGCAATGCAGCTTCCAGCTGCCTGCTCTGCTCCGACTTCAGTTTCTCTAAACTGGCTACACTTTGGAGAGATTTTGACGTGATACTCTGCCCTAGCATGTCCCTCTGGCCAGAGCCCAGTGGGGAGAACTGGAGACATTCAGGAGGCTCATTGCAGGGGAACCATTTTAATTAAAAGCGATGCTCGGGTCAGTGGGGCACAGGCTTCTTTGGGGAGGAGGACTGAGCTGGCCGAGTGATGTGAGTGGAAGGAGAGCCTACTCAGGCTTAGATTTGGACTTGACAACTTTGCAAGGAAAGCGGGATGTGGCAGGATGAGCTGATGCCCACTTCCCAGTGTTCTCACTGTGGTGCTCCTGGCAATGCCTACAGTGCTCTGAAAGCCTGGTGCAAACTGAGGGACTCCCTAGCCTAAACTCAAAGAATTTGCTGCTTCCTGATACCAATCCCCCTCCCAGCAGAGGAGGATGTCTGTGTACTGCCTATGGATGTTAGGGGGGCATGGGGCCCTCATGCTGGCTCTCCATCTCTGGCAGAGACGAAAGCTAAAAGCACAGGAGTGTCCTGCACTGGGTGGGTCATTGCAGCATGGTGAAGAGCCACCACAGCCACAGCCATCTCCTGGAGCCAGGAAAGACCACTAGGTCCGGTATCCTTCCCAGTAAGCCACAAATTTTGCCATGCTCTCAGCTCAGGTGGCAGAAGGGATCCATCACTGCCAAGGGTGTGCTAGGAAAACCAGAAATGACTTGCGAGGGTTTGAGGAGGAATTAGGTAAGGGGATTGGGATTTTTCCTCAAGTAGAAGTGTGGGATCCCCAGGGACTGGGAGTCTTGAAAAAGGGCCAAGCCCTAGCATCCATCCTAAAGAGCCTCTCTCAGGCTGGCCTAGTCCACCCTGGGCAGCCGTGATCCTCTCACCTTAACCTGAGGTTCCCGGGATGCTCTGGTAAAAAAGTTCCCAGACACCAAGCCATGTAGCTCTGAATCACCAGGAGTGTGTGAGTGTGTCTCCCACCAGGCCTGTTTTCTGTCCCCAGGACAGACGTGGAAAGCGATGGCCAGGTCCTCCATGCCATGACTGCCTTCAGCCAGACCCCTGCAGGAGTCAGAGGTCGAGCAGCCTCCAGCCCAGCACCCAGCAAGTGCCATGATGGTGAGCAGTGTCATGTTCCTGTCCCAGCAAGGATGTGTCCAGCCACCTTTCCGCCTCAGCTACCTGGAGCTGGGCGACATGAAACCACCATTATATTTCAGGCAGCATGGGGAACATTTCTGCTATGAAGAGACTTACGTGTTGATGAGCGCTGGCATGATGGAGGGAGCATGGCAGAAGGATAGATGTCATGAGCTGGAGGTGTGGAAGCTACACCGCTGGTCCTCAGCAATGCCTGGTGAGACAGCAAGGAAAGGGTGGAGAGTGACTACGTGATGCTTTGCAGGGAGAACTGATCTTATTAATAAAAGCTGCTTCTTCCCAAGGCCTTGATAATCTCTCCTGCTGCAGATTATTTACAGCTGTGGAATTTAATACTCCAATGAACAAAGCTCCCCGAAGCAGAGAGGGAGCGAGCCGACTGTTAACCCTTCTGCATGGCAGCAGGAGCTTGCGGTATGGGTTTGATGTCTCAATGCAGTGGAGCCACAAGCTGCCACAGCCCCACCAGATCTCAGCACCTATGTGGCCAGCACCCAAGCCAGGCTGGTACTTGGCAGAAAGTCAGCCCTTTCAAACATCTGGATGGGGAGAACACCACTTAATGAAGAAGACAAGCCAGGGAGTAGTGCACGGAGGGAGAGCCTGAGCAAGGCTGGGGGCTGTGTTGTCAGCGAGGTGGTGCTGCATTAACACTGCCAGGTAGCTGCTTGACCTTACAGGGCCAACAGCCTCAGCCCCCAGGCTGAGAAGATTGCTACTCCCACCTAAGTTATCAACCCCACACACACAGTGTAAGACATACGTGAAAAGGAGTCAGCCAACTCCATGGAGCTCCAGATCTGCAACACCAGTGGGGTTACAGACTGCAGCACAGCACTCATAGAATCACAGAATGGTTTGAGTTGGACCAAGATTAAAGATCATCTAGCTCCAACCCCCCTTGCCATGGGCAGGGACACCTCCCACTGGAGTAGGTTGCTCAAAGCCCCATCCAGCCTGGCCTTGAACATTTTGAGGGATGGGGCATCGACAGCTTCTCCAGAAAACCTGTTGCAGTGTCTCACCATCCTCACAGGAAAGAATTTCTTTCTGGTGTCTAATCTAAATCTCCCCTCTTCCAATTTAAAACTGTTTAAAAATAGTTTAAAATTAAATTTTAAAAAAGCACTCCTGCTGCCCTCCCTGATATCAGAAAGCCTATGGTTAAAATACATGTTTTAGTATGCTCTGAAATGTACTGCCATCCTCAGCTCGTCTTGATTTTCCATGCATCTCAGGATGACGGCATAGGACCCGTCAGACATGGCGTATTTGCCTGAACAGTCCCTGAGATACAGCTGATTCAGAGGGAGAGAAAATGGGGTGGGCTTGAGGCACAGCCTGGTGAAAGCAGGGGTGAGAGGGATGTATAGGGAGGACCGGCTAATCATTTGGGCTGGCTGGCCCACCAGCATCAGACCCTGGTTTGAGTGTGTGGAGAAGGAAAGATAAACACCAGCCCTTGCTCACACGCTAAAATCCACTAACCACCTGTCGTGGTTTCAGTTCCCGTAACAAAATGGCACATTGTGAAGCTGTAAATACAGGCTGGTTTTGATCTCCACCTCTCTTAGCATGTCTGTGCTTCAGACATTCCCCAAAGACCACACAAATCCTTGGTCCAGTTCCACACAGCATAGTTTAAAGGGTCACAGCAGCATCCCTGCTGTAAACTACATAACTATAATCCCCAGACATGATAAACAGCCCCTTCCCATCCTACATAGCCCACACAGGAAAAAGCAGAGCCATGGCAGAATTTGGGTGGGATCTGCTATCCTCTCAATCAGTAAAAGCCTAGCTCCTGAAGCACAGGAAACACAGACCTCACACGCCAATTCATGTGTCTCATGGGATGGCATCCCCTCTATTTTTCAGCAGGATCTGGAGCACCGGATCAGCCCACACCTGCTCTCAAACTACAGTACATGCCTCCCAGGTTATGCAGCCCCTTTGCTATTGATTTTCAACACCTACAGCCCCTCTCTCACCTGCGTGATGCCACATGGCAATGATCTCTCTGGGCTTTTCCCATCCTTCAACCACCGTACATAGGAGGAGCTGGAGGCTGTAGAAAGGAGTTCAGCCTAGCCTCGGGTGGTCCAAAATTTGCATGGGACAGCCTGTTAACTCTGCATTTCCTCATTCTTAAAAGTCTTACAGTTTGTTTAACTTTCTGCTGAAATGCAAGATACCACCTTCCAGCCACCACTATTGACAGACCCTTTTGCCATTGAGTTTGCCAGCAAGCAACACAGGCTGCTGTGAGCATTTCAAATGGAGATACCAGCAGAGAAGGGAGCCCAGGGAGCAAGGGAAGGATGGATCCTGACCCACGGAGCCTGATAGGTGTCTGGAGACCCTGTCTCACAGGCAGGAGGCCAGCCTGGCTCCCCTCTCCCCACTGCCCCAGAACTTGAGCTGCCAAGTCTCCAGGAAGGAACTGCCTCCATAGGTCTGGGCTTGATGCCCTGAAGGTTCCCATGTCCTCAGCTCACCTTGCTCCAGGTGAGGCCTCCTGGGGACCAGTTGCTCTTCTGCAAGGCAGACTTGAGAAGCCAGTTAAACCGCCTATTTACTGCTACGTGAAACACAGATTCAAGGCTTTCTATAGCTGTCTAGGGCCTCCTGGAGAAAGGCCAAGAGCAAAGCATCAACCTGAGGAAATAAGGTCAAAGATAGTATCAAACATCCTACCACTTCCCCTCCTCACTTTATCTACCCCTTTGAGCAATGATTTTTGTGCCATCAGTGAATTGCAGCTTTTCCCACCAGCCTCCAGATACACATGGGGGATCTTGGATCTTTTTTTGAAGAGGAACATAGACATAGTTAGGAGCAAAGCTCAGGTGGCTGGGCAGCACATAATCATTTTCTCTGCTTCAGACACACAAAAATTATTGCCCTCTATGGCCAGGGGTGGATTTCACAGGGTGATGTTACCATACCTGGGAGTTTTCACCTCTCAAGGGCTGAAGGTCAGCCACCATACACACTCCTACTGGGGAGTCAGTGCAGCAGTCATGAAATTCATTGAAGCATTGCCATTGGTTTTGCTATGAGGACAGCCACAACTGGGGGGACAGCTATACAAGGGTTAAGAGATGAGAATTTCCTTGGGGTGGCCCATGCCTGGCTCACTCCTTCTCCTGCCTTACCCTTGTAGATCCTGAATGAAAGAGCAGCTGGTGGGCTCTGAATGCACTTTCACCTCTTCTCTCCACACCCCACAGGCAGCCTGGGGTACAGCTGCTGCTGTTCAATACTGGAAGCACTCCGGTACCCGACACAAGATGCATGCTGAGCCCTTTGCAGAGCTGCAGTCCTTCAGCCAGGAAAGCTCACCCCATCATGCCTCCAGGCAAGAAGAGGGCTAATCTCACCATACAGGAGCTACAGGACCACCATGTCCTTGCCTTGGTCCTGGGGAATGCTCACCAGTGCCACTCTCATCCCTGAGCTCCACACTCCAGCACTGCGAGGCCACAACTGTGAAGAGCAGCTCATTTGCCTTAGAGAGACAGAAAGGTCTGTGATACGATCTTACACTGAATGACCTTGGCTTGGCTTCACAGGCTCTGCTGTGGTCCACATTGTATCTTGGGGCTTAAATGTTTATTTTTAAAGAACCACATTAGCTTCATCGAGTCTACAGCATTCAGATACTTTCAAGCAAGCTCGTACGTCAGAAACCCAAGTGACAGCGTGTCTGTGGTGTCCACACCACAATAACTGGGCACATCACTTCCCAGCCTTCTGGGGAGAGTATGTACTATTCACACTGAGCGTGCTTGCTATAGCTGGTGTGGAGGTGGGTGTCCAGCTTGATTTTGAGCTGTATCAACCACAGAAGCTTGCTTGTGCCTCAGAGCAATGAATTCCATGGGGTAACTTGTACTTTGGGTGAAAGTAAAAATGAGAAAAAGCTAATTTTATTTCCTCTGCCAGCCTGTTTGATTGAACATCATCTCTATTGCACTCTCAGACAGGGTGAATGGATACGCCTGACGTGCTTTCTCCACATCCTTCTTTTTATCCTTCTGTCATGAGCCCTCATTAATCTTCATTCTCTCCAGGCTAGACATTCCTGAGCTTTCAAACTCTGCTTTCTTGTTAGAGGGTCTATCTGTGAGAGGTCTAAGAAAATCCCCATCTGCTACCCCTGACAGCTTCTGAGATAAGCTGACCAGCCCGGCATGCACTAGCTCACTTCAGGCTCCACCACTGATGTATGCAACAGCATTAAGACTCGATTCAGTGTCATTCACCACCCCATTTCTTATGCTGGAGAATGGGAGGAACTACTCAAAAAACTAGTTGGCAGGGCTGCAGTTGGTGCTAACTTGCTCATGGGAGATCCCTTTGGGCGGTGACCACACAAATTTCAACCTTGAGGCTCTGCCCTGGCAGCGGTGCGAGCCCCAGCCTCCTCCCTTCATCCCGGCTCTTTGCCCCCTCAGCCCCTCCGGGTTTCTCAGTAGAAGTGTCCAGCCCATATCAACCTCCTTGATGCAGGCTCTCCCCCTGCTCTTGTCTATCTCGAACAGTAGCTGCAGAACATAAACAAGCGAGGCCCTGGGTTCAGCTGTTTCCTGGTCCTCTTTGCTCTCCCTGGGTCATGCAGATCCTAAACAGCACAGCCACATCCAGAAGAGAAGCAGACAGCTAAAAAAATGACAACCTTAATTAGAAGGACTCGGTGGTGTCCTCCTGCTGCCTCCCCACCAGCGATGGGGTAGAAAATGCTGNGGATCTGGCATCTGCCTCTTGGTGAAAGGCCCTGGCAAGTGGTTTCAAGGCATTTTGAGGGGATGTCTTGCATCAGGAGAATGGCCCAGCTCCAGGCTTCCCAAGAGAGCTGGGCTGTACTTCCCTGCTGCCCACTTCTGCCCCCTGCTTTGCAGCCCCCTGCCATCCATGAGCCTGCATCCCACTGCTGGGCATGGTGTCCCTCCTCTCCCCGCTGCAAACAACTACCAGCCCTGTGGGATTCACAGTGCCACTCACAGACTCATCTTTCTATTGGTCTCCCTAGCTCAGCTAACCCTCACCAAAACGGGACAGGGGCTAGATGTGACCCTGCTGCCCCTGGCCACTCAACAGCCCTCTGCGGATACAGGGCTCAGCCGCAGTCAGAACTCCCTGGCTGTCGACGAGTCTTTCCCCAAGGGACCACATCAGGCTTGGTCACCCCACAGTCTCCATCTTCCTCCTCCTTGCCAGCCGCGGCTCCGCTGCCCTGCTGTGGGCTGGCGGCTGGGGAACGTGCTGACGGAAGGAGATTTTGGCTCCGTCATGTCAGTCAGGCTTAGGGGCCCGCCAAGCAGTGCAGGGGGCTGTGGGGCAGGCTGCTGGGCACACCATCATACCCACATTGCCATCTAGCCTCCTGCTCTGGGATGTGCAGCTTGTCACCCTCACCCCCACCGACCGAGAGACGCTCACTTTGGGCCAAAGTCCAGCTTCTGGCTACATCACACCCACTTTGGTTAGGGTTTTGGTCATCTCCCCCTCCTCCCAGCCCCCAAAGTCACTAGCTGCCTCCCCCAGCTCTGCAGCCCATCCACCCTGCTGGCGCAGGGCCACGAGACGGGGCCGCCTGTCTCCCAGTCTCGGTCTCCAAGCAGATGGAAGACATCAGCTTCCCGCTGCATCCTTCCGTGATAATCTGTCTCGCCCGCTTCCTTTCGGGGACACCCCTTCTCACGGCCAGCTAATCCCCAGTGCTCGCCTGTCTCTTTCCAGACCCCGGCCCTTGCAGGAGAGACCCGTCACATGTCTTTACTGAGCAGGCATCTCCCCAAAGGCCATCTCTCTCTTTACCCATTCCAGGATGCCCTAAAAAAAGACCGCTCTCCCCCACTTCCCATGGAAGATTGCTTGGGGACAAAGTCCCCACAGTTGCCAGGGGAATGGGCACTGTCTTGGGAGTTCCATCTGATGCAAACCCTGCATCCAGACACACGGGAACATACACTTGCCCTGGGACCCAGTCAGAGCTGACCAGGGAGGCACATTTGTAATGGGGCAAGAAGATGCTGGGAGAACTCTGCCTTTGGTTTCCCCTTCCCACTGCAGCGGGTGGCAGCTCCCCCAGAGGCTGCTCAGGAGATGAGACAATTCCTCCTAAGAGCCATCTCACACTGGTAAATTTTCCCATTTACCACATAAAGTCATGCTAATGGCAAAATAATAAACATAAATAGGGAGCAGGGAAGAGAATGACCTTCTGGCAGCAGCTGAGGTAGCTGGTCTTTTAGTCTCTCTTCCCTCCCCTCACAGCCATCCTTTAAGAAAAGGGCCTGCAAGAATTGCTGCCCACAGAGAAAATTGCATCTGGTTTTCTAGCAGTAAGTAAAAGGGTCTCATTTCGAGAGAGTACAGGCTCAGACAGATCCCAAGATGGATGTCTCAAGCTGGAGCCCAGGAAACCCAGCAGCTGCTTCTGGGACACCACTACCTCACTGCTCAGAAGGTTTTGGCACATCCAGAGCAGAGTGATGGCCAGCCTGGAATTGGGAACAAGCAGGTGTCTTCCACTGTGCTGAAACAAAAGAGAGCACCTGGGGGTTAGAACTCAATGATCTTTAAGGTCCCTTCCAACTCTAACTATTCCATGATTCTATGAAAAGAGAGCAAGCCCAGAGAACCTACATCAGTGGCTGCGCAGCTGGCAAGGTGCCATCCATCTGCTCCTCCCTGTGCAGAGCAGCATCTTGGAAGTTGGGACTGGATCGTCCCACAGCCACAGTGGGGACAAATACAGTGGGATGGGTGGGAGCAGGCTAAGGGCTCATCCGTGAGCCAGCCCGTTCCCCTTGGAGAGATACTGCTACAGGCAGCGCTTGGAATTTGCCAAGCAGAGGGCTGTCACCGCGAGCCAGAAATTTCTGCCGAGGCCACGTTCCTCAATAGGGAAAGATGGGTAAAAGCTGCAGGAGACGCTGTATGGGATATGCTTAGCTTAGCTGTCTGAATGTCTGCTTATTAAGCTTCGAGGTTAAGGACTTAGTTCCACGTATCGGTTTACTTAGAAATAAAGCTTCGCTTCACATTTTAATCTCAAGTATGCTGCATTGTCTTGCCGGCTTCCTCTCATGCCCTCTCCCCACGACCTCTTCCCCAGTGAAATGCTGAAAAGTTATTAGCAAATATTCTGTGAAATATTTAATATCTAAACAGCAGGGTCTGTGCATCCCATGAGGAACTCATAGCCCTTATGGCCAGGACAAGAAAAACAAGGATTGTTTGCAGGCCCCCAGGTCCTACAGGGAGACGCTTCAAGGCTGGAGTTGTTGCCAAGCAAAAAACTCACAGGAAAGCAGCCCTTTAGATGAATTACAAACCAGGCTGGCTGGGACCAAGGTATTCCATCTTGGGATGGACCCCACTTCCACTGTGCCCACAGCCTTTGCACAGAAATGACATACCCCATACAAGCGATGGCGAAAGCATATTTTCTAGCCCAGTGTAAGCTTAAGCCATCTTCCTCTTCTGTTCACAAAAGGGTTTACGTTGAGGAAGTTTGAGCTCCTTCTCTTGGCAGGAGGGGCACGACAGACGTATCAACTAGTTTATGCTTTGCTTATAACAAAAAAAATATTATAAAAGGATTTGCTTATGTGTTTATTGGGGTTAGAGGACTTTGAAAGGCTGTGCAAGGTTTTCCAAAGGAAGAGCACAGGGTTGTTAAGTGGTGTAAACACCTTCCCTAAATACACATGAATATGTACACCCTTTTTTTACTTCAAATAGTTCAGCCTGCTATTGGGACGAGCTAAAAAACACACCCACGCTGGGCTGTGAAAACTTACCTGTTAATGGCAGGACACAGTGCCCACTTTCCCACTCCTTAGCCGAATGCGGGGTGGCTTAGCACCCTGAAGCCCTTGACCTTGAGCAGAACCTCTGGCCCGACCCTGCTCCTGAAGCCAGGCGGGATGCAGCATGGCGGAGTGCTCCAACCAGCGGCAAAGAGCCACTAGAGGGCCCGGCCGGCTCGCCGGAGGATGCCGGGGCCGGGCAGAGCCCTCCCGTGGCCGGACACCCGTCTTGGACCGGCCCACTCACCCACCACCCGGCTACCGGTCTGCAGTGCTGGCACCGAGCATGGCCAAAGGGCTTGTAGGATAGTGCTCGTTTCAAAAAAAAACAAACCAACAAACAAAACAAAAAAAACCCAAACAAACAAACAAAAAAACCACCAGGAGCATCCCACGCTCAACCAGGAATTAATTCAACCAGGGGGAAAAAAAAGCAGTCGGGCCATGCTATGCCCCTGTGCAATGGAGACAAACCCCAGCCAAGGGAAGGGAGGACAGTCACACTCATCACCGTGACCAGCATGTAGCATTTGTGCACTATCCTGCTTCGCAAAACAGCATAAACATCACCTCCGAGCATGGAAAATTCCTTCTGGAAGTTGACTGACATCAGCCAGGCCAGTGAGCAGGATGAGCCCCCAGAACAATTTTTCAGGCCCTGAAAGGCATCACCCACAGGGTTCAGGAGGACTCAGAGCAGCAGACCCAATACCCACTGATAACAGCAAGCATGGAAGGTGCTGCTGGCAGCAGCCAGTTCTGCTCTCCCTGGGCTCTTCCAGTTCACAGGGAAGTTTTACTATGGGGTACAGTGCCGTTACTTAAAGGTTGAGACTGAATCTAAATTAGAAGTACCCTCTTATCTCTGTTACCCGAAGCAATGGAGTACGAGGGGAGGCGAGGCTCAGCTTTCCCAGGGGTGCTGTAGATTCCACAGCAGGGAACATGAGGCAGACGCATCTGCCAGGTGAAAGGCGTGAAACGCAGGAGCTATCCCAGCATGACAGGGAGGGGAGGTGGAAGGACAAGGCACAGTCAACTGCCACTAGACCCCTGAGGAGTCAGCCCAAGGGCCTGAAGCTGGCCAGACTCCTGCTGGCCGCCTCCCTGCACCCTCTTCCCCAG
>VZRU01012790.1:328147-339206 GCA_013398155.1 Pedionomus torquatus
AGCCCTGCTCCTCCCTCTTGGTCCTTTTCCCTGCCACAAGCACCGAGTTTCTCTCCTCAGCTCCACATGAGGCAGCTGTTTGGCTCCTGGACCACAGCTGGTCCTGAAAGCCTTACAGTAGCATTTGCCCTCTATTGTGCTCAAGCCTAGGAAGCACCACTGGTCAACCGCCAGTCTCACCAACCAACATCATAGATAGCATCTGACATGGTCCCAAAATTCAGTCCAAAAGGAGGATTCTTTCTGTGGACCTTTCAATCTGAACCCAGCCCTTGCATTACTTGGAGAACATAATTGCCCAAGGTTGGTCAGGTGGACAGCACAGGCTGCATCTCACACCTACCCCACTTATGTCCCCTTCCTGCCTCTGCTTCCCCTTCTCTGGCGTACCCTGTCAACCACACACCACCAAAGCTGTCGGCCTTCATGCTCTCCCAACTCCAACTCCTCCTGAAGACTTTTCTTAGGCAAAGATGTACAAACTAACCCTTTTACTGAATGTGCTCAAGGCATCAACAGTTCATTACATGTCTCTCCTACTTTATTACGTGAGAATCCATTTTGTAGACCACAGTGTCACCAGGCTACGGACTGCACTTTGTGTCTTGCTCCCGGGTAGCTAGAGAAGGCGGAAATAAGGAAAAGACAGCATAAGCAGTACAAAACTAGAAGGATTTTCGTGTTCTCATTTTAATGATTAGAGACCAAATTAACACCACTGGAGCAGTAACAGTGACGGAGCATTTCCCCAGCACATTGCAGAACTTCTGTGAAACAGCTCAACCTTATTTTGAAAAAAAACCAAGGTATTTTGGTATTTAATCTAGTTTTTTGCAATTCTTAAACAGGAAGAGATACTCCTGACGACTCAACTATTTCACATTTCACCATTTTCTAGAAAAGGACCAAGAAACAGCTACCGTATGAGAGGATTTCCAGAACCTTTTCTTAGTTTTCATACGAAGTTGCGGGCAATGGCAAATACTTTGGAGAACTCTCCTTTCTGTCGCAGGATATAGGGTATTGGTGTTTTTATTCTAGTCCCTGTTGGATTTCCGTTGTCTTCTATGAGTACCACATTGTTGGAATCGAATCTAGGCGTCATGGTGGGGCCAGGCATCTTGTGCCCCACAATCAAAGCCTTCTTCTTTTCTCCTTTGATAGCCAGAAGGATCTTATCTCCTACTTTGCCAACTCCAGTCTTGTTGTACACGTGGATACATTTTGGTGGCCGGTGGTAGGGTGTGTTCCCCAAGGCACTGTTGTCTACCACTCGCACGCGGGTGAGTTTCTGTATTGCTCGGCATGCTCCAGTGATACTGGCAGGAGAGAATGAGAGACAGACTTCCTCAATATAGCTTGGGGAGCAAGGGGAAACCCAGCACAGGATCTTGTCATTACAGAAACCACTCGGAAGGCGCCAGCAACAAATACATACCATACGGGTGACACACTGACTGCATTCAATGTGCTCTTTGAAAGCCAGATGCTACTCTGGGCTTTGCACACTCTTCACTAAATGTCAAACATAAAACGATGGTTCAACTCTGAAACATGACTAAAAGATGGTGTGAAGAGTGGCTTGCATTTACTGGGCTTTTTAGCAACTGCAGATCATTCCATTCAATTTCAGTTTACAAGCAAAAAACCCCATGCTTGCTTCTGCCACAAAAAGTCTGCAGGGCACTAAGGCTCAAATAAGGCTCTTTCAATCTTGTGCATAGTCCCCAACAAGAAGGACTTTTCTGACCAATCTTCTTTTCAGTGTAGTCTATGAAGGTCTCCCCTCTTACTCTGCTCTCAGTGAGACCTCTGAGGTCCTGCTGTGGCTGTGTTAAGATGTCACCAACTAGAATCTAACAGCTCATCACCTTGCCCATGCAGGAGGAACCCAGACAGACACAGTTACTTCTGTATCTGTTTCTTCTCTGGGATTATCAGGAGCAAGAAAAAACAGAAATAAACTGCACAATAGCAAATTGCTAAATCTGACTCTGAATATGCTTGGTAGCAGCAAGAATAAACTGAGAAATAATTCAACCTCCTTTTCAGCAACAGCTTTTTTTTTATCCAGTAAGCTCAAATTCAAGTCATTTGTTGCTACTCTTCAAAGGAAACCCAAACACAGAACATCAGAAAAGCAGGAAGATACTTTCTATTGCTAAACAATGCTTTGCAGAAAGGTACTAAAAACATGCTGGCCAGGCAGCTGCAGGAATGCCAAGCTGCTGTCAGCTGAACTGCTCAAAGAGACAGTGCATGAAATCAACCTAACCATTCACCTTGGTCTGGCAGAGCAGAAGTGTGTACAGTAAATAAAGACCAATGGGGACCTCCACCCCTTCTTGAAGGCCAAGGATCTGTATGTGCAACCATAGAATGGTCTGCGTTAGAAGGGACCTTAAAGATCGAGTTCCAACCACCCTGCCATGGGCAGGGACACCTCCTGCTAGACTGGGTTGCTCAAAGCCCCATCCAGCCTGGCCTTGAACATTTCCAGGGATGAGGCATCTGTAACTTCTCTGGGCAACACTACCTAAAAGAAGAGTAAGCCATCCCCTGTGTATCAAGTACACTGCAGATGGACACCAGTTTAGACAGACATTTTTACATCAGTCTGCGTTACTCTAAATGCTGCAGAAGTCCAGTGCTGCCTTTAAAGATTTGTTACCTGCAGCAAAGGCCTACCCCAGCCCTCCTCTACAAGCAGACTCCTCTCTCTCAGAAGTCACTCACCTCTGCAAGCAGCTACCCTCTCCCATCCCACACCCTGGCAGCAACTATGTCATACCACGCTGTCCATCCTCCCTTGCCAGGCTGCAGCCACACAGCAGGAAAGGCAGAAGGGAAGAAGATGGAAAGGGACAAGAGCACAGTCACGTGAAGGAGAAAGAGAAACCTAGGTGGGATGAAGTCTGCAACCAGGAGCAGCAAATAATTGTGATTGCCCAGGTACCACTAGACAAGAGTAACTGCACAAGGAGGACTTTCTTTCCCCTCGTTTCTCCATTTCTGCCACTGTCTTTGAGCAAAACCCAACCACATCCAAAGCAGGTCCATCACAACTGAAAAGTATGCCCATTAAGATTGCTGATGTCCTGCAGTAGCACTGCTTAACTCTGTGGACTTGGCCTCCCTCTTGCTGTCAGTGCATTTATATCCTTTAAACGTCTACTGGCTAATGCTCTCATGCAGTCCATTTAAAGAGAAAGCTAGTAAGACTTAGATACCTCCTCGAGATAGCTCCTGGGACCAACACACAACCTAGCCCTGAGCACGATCCTAATCCCCTCTCTAGACCACAGTCATGGGAATGACTATTCTCACCCTATAAACCAAAGCCCTGAGCCTTCAAAGAACTATATGCTAGAGATTTCCATACCCGCATAGAGTGTGCTGTGGGATTAGGCTCTAAGCTTTGTGCAAGGCATTGTAAAACATGAGATCCATAAACTTAAGAAGCTTTAAATGCCTTGAGCCTGGATCAAGGACCTAAAGGCAAATTAAAAAATGGGCATTGTTAAGGTATAATGCAGTATTTTTTTCAGGTTGCTCTTGTTCTAAAGAACTAAAATTATAAGCCCTGGAATAATATTAAATATCGATTTGTCTTTACATCAGCAGGGGCTGGTTGTTCCTTTTCTGGACATGGCCAAGAAACACAAGCAACTTTCAACTTCTGCTTGCAGGCCCCCATGTTGCCCTTGAAGACCTAAAAGCCTCCTTACAAGCATACAAAAACACAGAGTTCAGACCATAGTCAGACTGCCAGGAACCTGCATCTGTTGTTGTGTTGGGGCTCACTTTCCAACCTGTGAAGAGACAACCCGGAGATTTTGTTTTATTGTATTATCTTTTTTGAATTAAAAGTACTGTGTCTTATGCTTGACCTACTTAACAGCATCCCTTTCAAACAGGAAATTCTCCAAAGAAAACAAAAGCAAAAGCAGGATTTGCAAATTACCTGAAGTGTCGCTGGATCGCTGTGCTGCTTCGATGGGTTAAGGATAAACCTAACCGTGTATTCAAGAGCGCCATTTGGATTCTGGTAACCCAGGCCTGCATAAGAAACAAGAGAATGAATTGGAAAATGGACCAAATTTGTTTTGCTTCCTTTATGTGAATCACACATTACAGCCTCAGCACCTCTTCAGAAGCTGCAATCCACAGCACACAGAGTGGTAACAGCATCCGCAGCATGCTTCCACGCAGATCAACAACCCCTGCCTGAGTTCAGCAGACAATATAATTGAGATGCACCCAGTAACACCTCACTGTAGTTTCCTGCACACAGGCCCTTCTGCCTTCACTGTGAACCATGTAACAAACGGGATTGAGAATTCTGGATGTGGACCAATTTAGAGTGACCAGTAAAAGCAACTATAGTTACTTGTAAAAGCTCCCAAAGTTACCTGCAAAACCAAGCAAAAAGCTAGAGATACTCCACAGACTGGCATCACAACTTTAAGAAACAATTTGCCAGTCAAGGGGCAAACCAAAATATCATGGTGAGGGTACGCTCCCTCCTGGCATACATAAGGTGTTCAGTAGCCTGTGTTTAGAAACCAGAATTACACCTCCACTAATCTGCCCTGATGGGGCTGCCCAATGAAAACAGGTCCCTGTAACTTTCCAGTGCTCACTCAACCCAAACCACCACTGTGACTGCAGCAGAGCTGGGCTACAAGGTTGACCTCTGAGGTTCACCACACCCTCCTCCCTGACTACATCTATGGCGGCTCCCTAACCTCATTCTCTCCGCTTGCAGGCGCAATCGCTGAAGCTTATCTGAACCCAGATCATTTTGCCAGACACCAGTTAGGGAGTGATGACCCAGGCACCTATGTTGGCAGATTCAAGCGAAAAGAGAAAACAACATGGACCTAGAGCCAGTCCTCTTTCAGGTCAGCTTCAGTAGAGCTAAGACGTCCCATCTGACTGCAACTATTGCTGCATGACGCTAGACCTTGGCAGTGGAACCAACACATGCTCCGCTTCTCTCCTATCTAAAGTAAACTTCAAAAATACATTGACCTCTCCATTTCCTTTTGCCAGCTCTGATGAGCTTAGGACCAAACTGTAGCAGTACACTGCAAAGCCATTTTCTTAATTTTTAAAAACAAAGGTGACCTAACTTCTGTAGGGAGAAAAAAAACCACCCACAGAGCCTTCCGACAGATAGTTATTACAACCAAGTAAAGGCCAGGATAAATCTTCACTGTCTCCATGATTTTATTTTTCCCCAGTGTGCTTGCTTACTTGTGGATGCATGTAATTTTTAGGGTTTGCAGTTGTCCTACAGAGCAAGCATTACCTAACAGCAAGATGAGAAGCACTGGAGATGCGCACCACAGCAATTTTGTAGCAGTGCTCCCTGAGCAAAGCACACAACACGAGGCAAACCGTCTTGCCTGACACACAGACAGCTTTGGAAGAGATCAGCAACAGACAAAGTTTACATTTATTTGCTCAGCAAAGTCATTTTTCAGTGGGGTAGAAGATCTCCAAATGAGTTCAAAGCTTCTCTTCAGAGCCTCCCTGTGCTGTCCCCTCCCTGAAATGAGATTCCAAGAAGGCTGGTTTTGCCATGGCTCCTTACCTACCTGTGTGATCCTAACAAAAACAAGGCCCTGCAGTATTTACAGCGCAGCTGGCAATCGAGGTCCAATTACCTGGGCCTTGCTCTGCTAGGATTTCTAAGCAAGTTCAGCTACCTTGCCTGGCTGCAAACTCACACTGTTGGCAGGAGGACAGCCTGTGTCCCGTTCTGCACTTGGGTGTAGCATTTCCCTGTGTGAAACTCAAACCTGTCAGGTAACATTGCTCCTACTTTCTCCAGAATTGCACTGAGGCTTTGGATTCCTCTAGAAAACTAAAACAAACAGCAGTGAGTTAGCCTCTCTGTTGTCTTTGCCTGATGCTTCCCGGGGAATCCATCTCTCTTCCCCTAGCAGCCGTGGCGGCCTCAGTGGCAGGAGAGGATGGACCCACTCATCCTCACCGCTACGTAAGACCAACAGGAGAGGTCTGCCGGCTTGTGGCAGGGCAGGCACAGGAACACACTCTACCCGCTGCCAGAGGGACACCAACGTCAAGACCAGCAAAGCTACGTGTGCTCAAGACCACACGTCAGAGTCCTGAAGCGCTGCCTAAACTCTGAACTCACTCCCCACTCCTGGGAGGAGTCACCCTTTGTTTCTACCCTCTGGCAACAGTGAAGGTTTGAAGTTGCAAAACTACAGCAGAAGCATCAACAGCGTTAAGTGTCCAAGGACTGTTTATTTTTCCAGATGACTCAGTACCTCCTTCTTCACTAAGAATTATTCTTCAGCACACTGAAATGTGTCATGAGCTAACAAACTTCATATGATTGATTATTTGGTATGAAGCATCGTGTTAGAAACTGAGTAAACAGGGGGGATGCTTCCAGTTACCAGGAAGGTTCAGGGTGGAGAAATGAGAAGAATGCATCTATGGCATAGAGTACAGCATGCAAGGGTACTAGTGGGTTCATGAAGAGTGAATCACCTTTTCAGTATCATAACATGTCACCTTCCCTTCCAGAAACAAACAGCCAGTAGTCTGGGTCTGTCTCCAGGCGCTGCTCAACCAGACCCAGTCCTGACTTGCTCCCTCTGCAGCTGTGAACAGGGCGTTCATTTTCCCCCGCCTTCAGTT
This sequence comes from Pedionomus torquatus, assembly GCA_013398155.1. NCBI lineage: Eukaryota > Metazoa > Chordata > Aves > Charadriiformes > Pedionomidae > Pedionomus > Pedionomus torquatus. The sequence continues at coordinate 334,826 of VZRU01012790.1, forward strand.
TTCCCCTCTGCGGAGCAGCTAATCACTAACCTCAATTCCAAAGGGCACTGAAGAGCCGCTATAGAGCGATGACAGCCATCAGTCCTAGCACAGCCAGCACCTCTCCTTCCCAGCACTGATGTTGCCTCACACCGGCCATAACACAGCCCAGAGGAGGCTGCACTTCGCACAGACATGGGGAACACACGTGACCCGACTTTGCTCCTGGAGGTGGCTCCCCCAGGGTTGTCTCTGATCAGGTTTCAGTGCTTGGAGGCTTATTGAAAGTATCCCCATAAGCCTCAAGCACAGGAAAATTTGCAAGAATCCCCAGAAGTCTGCTGTTGGTATTGCCTAATTGGTACAGGAACGTGGCCTACAACACCCTGGCCCTGCAAAACATCACCACTGCTTAGTACTTAGTCACTAATACAGTCCTAACCAAGGAATTACCTTGGAGAGGAATTTTGGAGGTCATCTAGTACAATCTCCTGCCCAAGTAGGATTAGTTTCCAAGTTGTTCATGCTAGGCAACAGCAGTATTTAAACACACACTATCCTAAAATGAGGCCCAACACAAAGACAACTACAGATACAGCACAGGCTACACATAGTTGTAGCAACGCAGTGATGAGGAACCATGCAGAGCATCAGCTGAGACCTTGCTGCCCCTAAATTCTAGCAGTGGGTCTATATTGTAGTTAGAGAGACTGATTTCTTAAAACTAGAATCAGAGATGCTTTGTTTCTCTTTGCTTCGCATACCAGTTAAAAGTTTGCACACACCTCAGACTGACTTGACAGCAAGATTCAGAAAGGGTGAAGCAGTCTGTTGATCAAATATTCACTGAAATGACCCAATTCCTACTTCACTGAGTAAGTCTGAGCATGCAATAACCTGCTGCAGCAAACACTCCCTTCTCGAGGGCCCTTCAGCCGTACCCCACTCAATGCAACAGACCAACATCAAATTCCAACACCACACAACAAAGGAACTCTTCACCAGTTATAAACCTCTGAATGTTATTTTCCCACTGCACCATTTTCAAGTGCTGTACTAAAGCTACCACCTTCACTGTTTTCCCTTGAGATTAAAGGACTATTATTTACTGCAATATATTTAACAATTATTTACTGCAATTTTGAGTGGTTTTTGAATTGAGGAGCCTGGAAAAATTCATCCCAGCTAACAGAAGCAGGGCATATACAGTATTTTCACCAAACGCGTGCAGACACACGAGTAGACCACCTCAAGGAGCTGATACAAACCAAGGATATCTTCCAGATAAGAAGGGCAGAATTACATATTTATTTTGAACCAACATTAGGGCACACAGTACCACAAATAATAAAAAAAAAGCCCTGTGTCCCCTGAATTCGCATTTCTATCACCTCCCTTATGCTGGCTCTAGCATTCATATCAATCAGTCGTAGCTTTCAGCTAGATCAGTTCCCCTGATCCAACTCATCCCATGGCCGCATGAACGCTGGTGCAAAGGAATGTAACAAAACCCAAGACTGGGACTTCTCCTTTCACTGCCAACCCAGACTTACATTGTGACAGTATCTCCAGAGAAACATGAGGAAATCTGGACAAGAAAAGTATCTCTTTCATTTCAGAAAAAATACTGATGCTCTTCACAAGAATGTTCTGTATCAATGTGCACTATTAACACAGCCATGGCAGCACTGAAAAGGTCTGTGTTTTAACACTCAAGAGGTCTGTTTAGCGGTTCTGACCAAGTTTTTATCAGTGGTATATACCCTAAAAATCAGAAAAGGTACTTTTACATAGTGCTGTTACCTAGAAATCCAGTATTTCTTTCCTTCTTAATCACAAGTTTTGGAAATGACACCTGCTCCATGTACTCCCAAGATCTGTAGTTCCACAACAATGCAGCTATTTCTTTCCCTTCTTTCTGCTAGTAACTCATCCACACAAACAGGCCCCAAGGAAAACTAATGGATGTGGCAAAGCACTTGCTGAGGCCTAGTACCCAAAGACTGCTGTGCTGTTAAACATACAAAATAAAACAGGGAAATGCATTTATCACTTTAGTAGTAGTAGCAACCTAATGTGCACAGTCAAACAGCAGGAGCCAACATCATTTTATACTTCTAAGAGACCAAAATAGACATGCTACAGGCACCACAAAGATTTGAACTGCATCTGTCATCCATCATTAAAACACAGGAAATAAATCCAAGACAATATGTGATGCAAATACCTAAGCCCCTACTCTGCCACTGGAGGTTTATTTATAGACTGTCTGCCAGGGTGAGCTACAAGAGCCAACTGTGAACTACAGAGCTCAATCCATTCACAGCTCTCTTCGTAAAGGAAACAATGTTATTAAGGGCTTTTGCATGTTAAAAATACACAAGATATTAATTACCAAGACATAATTGGTTTTACATTAATGACACCTAGAAAAGCCAGGATTCACAAAGAGGAATTAAGTCTTTTCCAATTCCTTCTATGAATAGGATTAGTAAACATGATATCTATTGATCCAAGTTAACAACAGAAACTCATTACAGGTACATCTGTTAACAATTTTGAAGCAAAACACACTAACCTAATTTTTCAGATCACAATCAGGAAAGGAAGATGAAAAAAGAGTTAATACATTTAATAGAAAACTTACTTTTGACGTTTTAATTATCCAGAAACCCCAGTTGTAAAGTGCTTATGTCTCTTAATGTTCTAGTATCCAAGCACCATTCTATATATTCATATTCACAGCAATGTACTAAAATTGGAAGGGATTATACCAAGTATACCAGTGGGAAATAAAGCTACAGAGAAGACAACCTCCTGTGTGAGGTCAAAGGGCAGTAAAGCAAGTACCTAACCCCAAAAACTCCACTCTGGTACAGTCTGTGGGGCTGGAGATGAAACCCAGCAAGCTCCCTCCATGCCCCTGCCTTCTAGAATTACATGTGAATTCAGAGAACTGCCCACACTCCCATAACTGAATGTTGCTATCACCTCTCAAACATATTTTTACTACTTCTGAAAGTATTAAGGCCTCAGGAACAGGGCAACAGATGGCAAACCACAATACCAGACTGTTCCCTCCCTGACCTGGTCCCTGTCAGCAGGGCATGATCACAAAACAGATAGCAGTGACCACACTGGGTATGTATGTGTGTGTGTGTGGCAGGGAAGTAACAAACAAGAAGGAAAAGAAGGCAAGGAGTTGTGACTCAACTCAAAAAAAAGTCAGTAACCAATGATCTAGGCTACTTATATATACAGAACAAGGAACGATAGTGGCTCCAAGCCTTCCTGATAAAGCTACATCAGAACAGGATACCTAATACAGACAGAATTCAGGCTTAAGACAAAACTAACCTGAAGACAAAGGCACACTCACGCTGCAAAGCAGCAGTGAGCTACCTGCAGCTTCACTGGAATAAGCCTCTCTTCTCACTCACCTTCCCTTAACTCAGTTTCTGTCCTTCCAAGACCCATCCATGTAAGCATTGGAAACTTTTGAAAAAGCAAAGTGAATGCAGCTCAGATGAGCATGTGTCCTGGGTGTACAGGGGCTAGCTGCTTGTCTGCTGTTACTAGGACTAAGTCTTCCATACTTACAAGAAACTTGCACAGTGTTCTTCCCCAAATTGCCTCCCCTTACTCACCAGACCTCCAAAGGAGTTTTCTGTAGAATAACCAGCAAAGCAGAGACTAGCGCCCACACTTCCTGAGTACCTGTGACACACATGAGTAAATGCCATGGTTGTCAGGACACAGGAATTTCTGTCCAACTTTGCTGCATGACTACTCATACCCACACAAGCCTAAACGTGGCAGCACAGTCCCACATGAATTCTGAAGCAAAGAAACACTCTGATGGACACACGTGCATGACTATCAGACTAGACTCTGTGTTGTCCTCCCCCTCCTCCAGGGCAGCCTGCAAGGGCACTGGCTGAAGCACAGAGGGAGCATGGGGTGCTGCCTGCCAGAGAGGCAAGACGCTGCCAGTCACCCCATCCGCAGCGAGTGCCCTGTGTGCAGGCGACACAAAGGCTCCAGGCTCCCCACAGCCCCGGCTCTGTCTGCCAGCTGCTCCTGCAAGATGTCACAACTACCTGCCCTGCTGGGTGCCGCTCAAACTCGGCCATCTTTCGGGGCCAGCCTTTGTCGAGCAGCAACCCGTGCTCAGGGTTTCGGCGTTCGGGCCCTGCGCCCGTAGCATCAGCGACGCCTTGAAGGGCTGCCGGCCAGAGACGGGGACAGGGCTGGTAGATGGAGGCGGGGACCACACGCTGCTCGCACCGGCCTTGCGGCCCGTTCCCACCCCGCCCCAGCGCCTACAGACCGCCAGCACGGCGGGAGCGGCCCGGGCGAGGCCGCACAGAGGCCGCCCAGGCCGCGGCCGGTCCCGCCCAGG
>VZRU01012790.1:339523-387639 GCA_013398155.1 Pedionomus torquatus
CGCCTGCCATCTTGGGGCGAAGGCCCGCCGGGGCCTTGTGGAAGCGGGGTGACTCGGGGGCTCTCAGCCTCTTCGCCCGCCTCCCCGCTGTGCTGGCCCTCGGCTGGCCCGCTGGCCGGGGGAGGGGGTTTCGGCACCCCGGAGGGCGCCGGAGCCGTTTCTGGTGGGTGGGACCGGCTCTGCCGTCTCACCTGCCGACGCCATCGGAGGTGCTGAGGCTGCTTTTGTGGTGTTGGGCGAGCCCCTCCGTCCTCCTCCTGCTGCCATCCTCCCGACACCGCCGTGAGGGAGAGGGATAGGGAGGCGGGGGGGATGTTTCGAGGGTGGGAACCGCAGGGAAATTTCTGATAACGCTCTCCCGCTCCTACCTTGGAGAGCTTGGCAAAGATGGGGCTTTTGTCACGCAGCCAAGCAGTCCCTTTCTGCTCTTGTCTTGATGGCTGGCCCCTCCGAATTGGAGAGCCATGTTTTTTTCCTCCTGTCCTGGAGTGCGCCCTGGATGTCTGTATGTAGCTACCTGCTGGAGGCATCATGCCAAAAATCTGTGACGTGGCTGCAGTCAGCCTGGTGCCTATAGCAGGTTTGATAGCTCTCAGCTGGATGGAGACCATGTGTTTGGGGGATTTGGGATTCTGGACACCTCCTTTCCTTGCCCTTCCCTCAATAGCAGGATCTGGAAGCTAAAGGCTGATAGATGCATGCTCAGGGTGTGCTAATTTAGTTGTGCGTAGTCTATGAGGGTCCATCTCCCATATTTGCTATTGTGAAAGTGTCCTGTTCCATCCTGTCATCCTCTGGAATGAACACGCATACAAAGCCATGGGCTGCATGGCAGGAACATCCCATTAGCAGCAGTCCCAAAGCCACTGAAGGATTGCATGGCACAGGTGCCTCTCGGATGGTTCTGCAGATGCCCCACCCGTGCATGGGACAAAGACTTAGCAAGTGCGCTGTGGGGACCAGTACTCTTCCTGTCCAAACACCAGTCCTGGGCTGTCCCTAATAGTCATAATTCTCTTAATGCTTCTGAGAGAGTGGAAAGCCAACCACTCAGCTTGTAACTGGCTCCAGGAGGACTCTGTTCAAACCAGAAATAGCAGAGCATTAAGGACGTTCCTTCTAATGACTGCAATTAGCTAGTATCTACCTAGGAAAGGCCTTTTTCATCTAGAGCCTTTTAGTGAGAGGAATACAGCGTCTTTACAGGGAGAAAAAGTCCTTTCTGCAGTCTTCACCTGGATAGCATAGGAGCAAGATAAACATGAAAGAAGATGCCTTTGAGGGGGTTGGGGAAGAGACTCTGGTTTGGCTTATGAATGTGTTTTGTTGCACTAAGTTTGCTCTATTTTTGTCTGTTCCTGTCTTCGGTAACCTTGGAAGGAACTGAAGCTACTGTATTTTCTGATGGTGTCAGTTTTCTTGTCAAGAAAGCAATGCCGTGAGGCTTTTCAATGCTCCATTTTTTCCCCCTTTGACCAGAGCATGGTGCAATTATTCTGAAATGTCCTCAAGTAATGAATTGGGCCAAAAAAGAAAAATGCCCGTTGCTTTGCTTCTTGTTTGTTTATTGTTTTGTTTAGTTTTTTCTTTCCTTCTGCGCTTTTAAAATATCCTGGGTTGTATTTTTTAGCTTTCTTCAGCAATAAAATGGGCTAGGATCTTGCTTGGGGGTGGTGGTGTAGCAAATTTTTACATTGAAAAAAAATAAAATCTCATGAAGTTGCTTCATTCTGGGAGCTAGGACTTTGAGAAAATCCCAGGTAGTGTGAGATGTGTGATAAAAGCCTGAGAGCTGGCAGTGCCAAGGGCCTGCTTTTTGTCCATTGCTATGTTTTCCATGAGCTCGGGGTAGCTGGAGTGCCTTGGGTCACGGGGAGCCCCACAGCATCCTGCTGGCAGCTCCTCTGTCACCCTCCCCATCCATACTGAGGTGCAACACCAGCCCATACCCTATCTTGTAAGTGCCCCGTCTCCACCCGTGTGGCCAGGGTGACGTTTTATGCAGGGAACCAGAGGGCTCCGCAGGCGGCACCTCCCGCTCCCAGGAAAGACAGCCAGGACCTGTGCCATCTGACGTGAAGCCTGCGCAGCTTTGGGGTGTCTGCTTTGTGACGGAGGAGGCCCTGGGCATAGGATACTCTGCACGCTGTTAATAGAAGACGGTGCTGGTTATGGATCCTGTGGCTGATTTGCATATCAAAGCATCTGAGAGCTCTGCAGTGGGTAACGGAGGCAAGGATGATAGGGCTTGCTGGAGGCTGGGGCCGGATCTTCCCCGGGGCTTTTGTGGTGCAGAGATGAAACATGATGATGGGAATGTTTGGAAAATGGAGATTGTCTTTGTGTCCTTGAATGACAGTGCCGTTAAGGCTTTTTTAGCAGCTGCTGTCCAAGGGGTGGGAATTAAGGAGAGGGGAAGTAATCCTTGGTGGCAGTCCCTTGGGCTGTTCCTGCCCTATCATCTTCCTGTTAGTGAGAGCTTTGCTAGTAGCTGTAACCCCCTGACCAGCAGCTCCTGTGGTGAGTGCCAGTGTGCCAGCGCACTTCTTGCTCTCCATGCTGCCTCTCACACAAGGAGGCGGAGGCCCCGCTTGGAGCCTGAAGCAAAGAGACAGGTTTGCTACTGCCTGAACTGGCTCTGCAGGGTCCCAGGTCTTGCCTGATGGCTCGGGAAGCGTTGCAGGGGTGGTGGGGAACAGCAGAGCCTCTGATGGGTCATGGCCTCTGGGATGCTGTGCGATTCAGAGGAAGGTTTGCCTGTGTCTGGTTTCAGCAGAGCTGTCTCCTACTCCTGGCTCCCCAGGGCCTGTCTCTGGGCGAAGCAGGTGGGAAGCAAGTGCCTTTCTACAGGCCTGCTTGCTTTCACTTGTGACAGCTACAAGCACTGTAGACTCCACTCAAGTGTTGGTAGGATTTTCCTGGGCTGACCCATGAGTAGAGGACTTTGGCTCTGTACTTTGGGCTGTGCAAAGGGGTCTGCTGCTTTCACCCACCCTGCACTTGCAGCAAGAGTAGAAGTCCAGAGGTACAGCCTGGGGCTCCTTGGGACCACCAGTGGTCCCAGTGCTGCCCAGACAGCTTGGCCGCTGAGCAGGCCAGTGCTGGCATGAGCACAGGGTGAGGAGCCATACTTGGAGTGGTGCTCTTGCTCCTGCCCTACAGCCATCACTGCTCCTCTAGCCCCAGGTGTCCTGCTTGGTGTCTGACTGCAACTGTGCCTGTTGGAAATGAACCTAGGGAGCTCGGAGCTTGCTTGCAGGCTGAGCTGGAAACCAAACTGCAGGTTTCCAGGAAAAGAGAAAGGGGAGGGATCCCTGTGTCCCTCCACCACTTTGGTCTTCAAGTGTGTTGTTTTTCCTGATGCTCTAGCTTTGAAGGACTGTGGCATGGGGCAGTTTACCTCTCTAAGGGTAACTCTGCCTTCAGTGTAGGAGGGCCTGCTGTGCCAGAGTCTGTAGCCCTCAGCCTCTTCTCCATGCTTTGTGCAGCTCAGGCTCTTGCTGTAAAGGAGTCTTTGTCTCACCAGCCACATGGGGAGTTAGTGTGTGCAGGAACTGCCTTGAACATGGCCTTCTCGGGAGGCACCTCTCTGCCTGCAGCCCTTGTCCTGTTGGCAGCTCTCTGGCTCACTCAGCAGAGTGAGTTGGGGGGGCAGCGCTGATGCATTGGCTTGAAAGTTGGTTAAAAGGACAAAAACAAAAATCAAGGAATGGAAAAGAAACATGTATGTGCGTACATACTCTGCAACAGAGAGAGAGGCTGGGATTCATGAAGCTAGTGCCAAGCTTGTAAAGCAAAGCCTTGCAGTATGAAATGGCTTTTCTCTGAACCTGCAGGCCTGCAGTTGGCACTGCCTTCTCACTTCACATCCTTCCAGCATGGAGCTGGGTGTCTGCCCTCTGCTCCAAATACAGATTAGATGCAGAAAGCCCAGGATTCTCTTGCTAAGTGTGAGTTGCAGAACATTTTCCTTCGTACTTCTCTGTGCAGCTCTCCCTGCCTTTTGCAGGCTTCTCTGCATGCTCATTACATTTTTCCTGCACGTGATTGCTAAGCAGAACTGGAAATACGTCTGTTCTTCCCATGACTCTTGTATGGTATTGCCTACTTTTTGTTCTCCTTTGGGCTTTCAAGTCCGTTCCTCCCCATCCCTGTAAAAGCCAGCTGAGGGAGTGGGAATGCTTTCCCAGTATCAAAATGCTCTCTTTAGGCCAAGCTTTTACAGTGGCTACACAGCTTCTGTGGGCAAGATGGGAATCTTGCTAGCATAGCCTACTGTATCTTTTGACCAAGGTCTGCTGTACTTTATGTGCTTTGGACTAATTGTTGATGCCAGTAGCTTCTGCCCCCATGATTATTATGCTGGAAAGAGAGAAGAGAGGTCTTGTTTCATGCATGCTAGTTTTCCTCAGATGAATTGGCTATTGGTGGTGCAGGTCTGGTTTAAAGCAGGGTTTTGAAGATTCCTGTTTGTATGGCCCAATCTGGGAAGATGCTTGTGCTATTGCATTAAAAGAGGGAGATGAATCTCTTAAGGCACCGTGTATTCAAAAGGTGGCACATTGCATCAGCACCAGGAAAAAGCAGCTGCAGGCAAGGTTCACGTCTGCCTGTTTTCAGTATGTTCTGCAGTTGCTTTCCTCAACCACCACAACCGTGGTGCCTCTGACCAGAAAGCCAAAGAACCTCCCTACCTTTCTGTAACTGGAAGAGTGGCCGCTCTGGGTCTTTCCTCTCCAGCTGTTGCCTGTCACTCCCTGGAAGGACTGTCTGACCCCAGAGCTAGTCCTGTGAGTCCCTGTGCTGGGTGTGCTCATCCCCTCTGCACCCCTCTAATTGATTCTTTAACACCAACAAGGAAGGAGACCATGTTGATATTCATGAGGAGATGGTGTGCTCTCTCTTGAAGAGGCTTGACCTGCATAGAAGAGCAGCTCTAATGGGCTCCTTTAAGAACATTCCACTGTCTTTTGAAGAGCTGCTGGCATGAGAGGGTGCTACTCTTAAGTGGAATTTCTTATGAGAGTGCATTTAGTAGGAGAGTCATGTTGGCCTGGCCCTGCTTTTACTAAGTAGGGACCTTTAGTAGGCTGTGTCTTGGGTCTCTTCAAAGCCGGGGGGTGAGACAATCTTGGCATGATCTTTTACTTAGAGGAAACTCAGATGGAAGCAGGCCTTGTCTCCTGCTTGAAATAGTTATCAACATTTGATGTCTTGTGCTTGGAGGTCAGAGAGGCTGGCACTGGCACAGGCTGGGGAGGTCCCTGCAGCTGACCTTGGGATACTTGGGCTCTTGCCACAAATTTAGTGCCCTAGGAGTCCCAAGGAAGGCCTTAAAAGAGATTCATGCCTCAGCTCCCTGCGTACATAGTCTAGACTCCCGTTGTGTGAAACCATTGGACTCTAGAGGCTTTCAGGTGATGCTGATAAAGTTGACATCTTCCCTAGGATGACGGTGTATCCAAGCTGATGATTTGGTTTTGCTGGGCTCTTGTCTTTGCTTGAGGCATAGACCTGGAAATGAATTATTGTGTCTGAATTGCAGTAGCTGCCCAGGAGCTCACTGTTACTCACAACACAGAAAAGGCGGTCTGAGTTGGCGTGAGGCGCAAAGTTATAAATCTGGGAGGAAGGAACTAGATTTATGGTGGATGCAAAACTCAGTGTGAACTCCTGGTTAGGGCAGAAGGAGCCAGTGCAGCTATTGGGTAGAAAAAGGCACTGGCACCTGGCTGCATGGAAAAGAGGAACAAATACAATGTGACAGTAAGAACTCTGTCTTCATCTTGCAAAGAAGGTCAGGGGTGACAAGGTACTTAAAGGAGTTAATTTTAAAAAGTGAATCCAAGCACAAGTTGGAACAGGTGACAAGACTAGTTAGGTAAATTAGATGTTGGCAAAGCCTTCTGGAATTTCCCTGAAAGTACTTAAAGAATAAACTAAGGCAACTTTTGCATGGTGAGTAGCCACCTTAGAGAAGATTCTAGTGGAGGGAGATCCCAAGGTTTGATCCCTGGAAATACCGGGAGAAAGAATGGGACTACAACAAACTCTCTAAATAAACTGGAGCAAATAGTTAAGCAGTTAATGTTTATCCTGTTAAGCAGGTGGGAGACTATGCTGATTAAAAATCCATCAGCATGTGTTTGTCTGGAATGTACCACGTCAAGTCGGTCAATGCCCTTGCCTGGTAGGATGTCTTGCCTTCTGGCTGAGTGGGGGTGGTAGATGTGATAGATCTTGACTTAAGTCAGTCTGTCACTGACCCAAGTCGCAGCTCCATAAACAAATAGTGAGTGAAGGAGTAGGAGATAAGAAACATCCCTCAGGTGGACTCACAGTTGGCTGAAGAGCTGTACTTAGAAGGGTTCCTGTCTGATAAGGAGACCCTGGCTAAGCAGGGCAGGAGAAAATGTTGATATTACCAGGTTTTATGAGCGGGATGAGTTAGTGCTCTGCTGAAGAGGAGAAAAATATGGGGCAGTCCTTGTGTATGAGAAGTGACATCCCTAAGATGCAGGAAGCAGTTAGTCTTTTCCTTGACACAGATGAGGTGCTGCTGAAGGACCAGGCTTAGATGTAGATGCAACCATTGGAGAAGGATGAGTGCAAACTAGAGAGTATCCAGAAAAGCAACAGAAACTATTAAGGTCTTTAGAAATATGGTGTGGGAGGAAGAATGAGAACTAGGATTATGTAGCCTGAAGAAGAGAAGATGGTAAACCAAGAAAGCGCTTCATGGTCTTCAAGAATGTACAGTAATGTACTTCTAGAATTCCGTAGTTGTGATGAAGACAGGGCAGGAATTCACTTTAGGTGCAATGGGGTACTTCAGCCTTCATGGTTTTCCTTAATATCAGTTGGGATGGTGAAGCAGAAGAGGCAGCTATGTTGAAGGGAGGTGTTATGTTATGAAGGGGGTTGTGTGTGTGGAGGTTTGTTTGTTTTAGAACAAATCAGCCAAAAGTCTGTAGATATGGATGAGTTGCAGCAGGCTGTGTCTCAGGTGAAGGATCTCATCAGATGACCTATTAAGGCCCTTTAAAGCCTGGCAGTTCTATGAAATGTTTGACACCTGGAAATGCAGCAGTCGGTAGCCCTAGGAATGATACTTTACTGCTGTAGGAGGTGCTGGGGAGACTGGTACTAAAATACTCTTGTCTAAATCCAGTGTCAGTGCTCAGAAAAGGATGCTGAAAAATCAAAGAGAATGCAGAAAAGAGTTACAAAATAATCTGAGGGCTGGAGAGAAAGCTTTATGGTGAGAAACATAAGGAGATCAATCTGTTTGTCTAATCAAGGAAAAGATTTAGGTGGGACTTGGTTATCCTGCATAAGCACAGCATATCTTATGACTGTGTATCACTAGCTTGGTAGGGTAGAAATGCCAGGCTGTGAAGAGTGGCAAGAAAAACCAGTTGTGAGATCCTGGGTCTGTGGTCTCCCTCAGAGCTGTGCATCCAGGTCTCCTTTCTCATCTTGTACAGGTGGAGGTCCTTGTCTTTGCCTGTTACCACTTTCTCTGCGCACAGCTTTTTCTCTGGCTTTCAAAGCTCCCTCTTGTTTTTTCTTCCTGCCTTACTATCTGTAAGCCCTTTCCTTGAGACTCCTCTACCTTATGAGGATGCATCTCTAGAAAAAAAGAGCACTAGCCTGGCTCCAGCTAATGTAGGGCAATGCCCTGACAAACCTACAACTACTTCCTGTGCTTCTGAAATTGTTCCCTGCCTCTCTTCTCCCCAGCCTGTCATCCACCTCCAAGTGATTTATAGCATCCCTTCCCTTGTGACACCTGGCTTCTTTGACAAACAGGTATCTGGGAGCAGCCAGCACCTACCACTTCTCCAAACTTCATACTTTGGCAAGTGGAAGCGGTGTATGAAACCAAAAGTCAACCTTGACTCTGGTTCCTGCCAGCCTGCAATTCAGTGCTCTGTCACTTATAGCTGCTGGTTTACTTAGGGTCATTATGGCCATTTGCAGTCTAAGTGATGTTTCTGCCCTAGCTTTCTCCTGAGAGGGAGATTGGGTGAGATACCGCAGCAGATGTCTCCCTAAAATCTTGCTACATCCACAACTTCCCTTTCACCCACTAAGGCTGTAATGCTGTTAAAAATAAAAATGATCCAGTGTGCCTGACAGGATGTATCCCTTGTAAATCCCTGCTGCCTAGCGCTCCTGGAATCTCACGCTCTCGTATCTTCATGTTTTATTATCGCCTGGGGTAGGAGGGGAATTTCAAAGCTAGTAGCTAGCTCCTGACTATGGTTTTGAGTCAGGGGAAAACAAATGCTTTGATGTGCTTTAAGGGAGAAGGGGTGAAATACCCCAGTGTTTCACTCCTTTATTTTGTTTTCTCTCAAGCTTTGTTCCACTTGATAGGAGTGGAACTTTGCTTTGTAGGAAATAATCCCAGTAAGTGTTTGTGTCTTCTGAGAGTTGAGTCTTACAGGGTGGAACAGCCTGTGTAGCTCCAGAAGAGCCTTGTGGAATAGCAGCCATAGCTCAGCTCTTCTCTGGTTGGTATGAGGTGGGGGACACACCTTTGCAAATCAAAGGCATGAAAGTATGGTATGGTAGCAATATTTGAGCATAGCATGAGCCGGATGTGTGTGGTGTTTTAGATGCCTCCTTCAAAACACCTGCAGCTTCTGGCCTGCTTGATGTGTAGGATTGCCTGTTTTGATTGCTCTGATGATACATTATTTTGGCAAAAATGCTCCTGCTGCTCAGTCTGGCTAATTCCACCGCCTCAAACACCTGAGAAATAGTTTTGCTGGTATAACTGCACCTCCATCAGCAGGCACTTATGCCTGTGGAGACTTGTTGATCACTTGGGTCTTTGCCTTTGTGTGTAACAGCTGTGCTCGCAGATGTCTTTGGGGTTGCCTGGATGTGAAAGATCAGATAGAACGTCTTGTTGGAGCTCCGAAATCTAGGGAAGAGAAGGGATGGGGCAATGAAAGTAGAGGAGGTATGCAGTTGTAAGGAGCCTGTTTTCAAAATATATGGGAGTGACTGATAGCAGGAAAGAAGTGCTAGAAATGTGTGGCTGGTAAATAGAGAACTAAGCAGGCTTTGGACAGCTTGGGGAAAGGGGGCTTTGCTGTTTGGACTGCAGCACATACACTGTTTCTTATTGTTTCTTGGAGCAAGAAAATGAATCTTTAAACTTATTTGGTGAAGGTAGACTCCAGCCCATCCAAGCAATGGTACAGGTAGAGCTATCTAGATATTATGGCTGAATGGGTGTGTGGAGTAGAAATTCCCAACCTAGTCCTGAAGAGCTACTGGAGGGTGGTATGCCTGTCTGGCCTATAGCAAGCACCCCTGCCTGCTCTTCCCTCTCCTCCCCCTCCCTCTCCCTTCCCTCTGGCTGTTTCCAGCCTGTCAGTCATCCTGATCAACCCTTAATTGCCTCCCAGCCCACTCCAGTATTTCAGAGCATCCTTTGTCTTGCAACGTGTTGCTGATTGCAAAGCCTGCCCTTCCTACCAACCCCGCCTTGCAGAGCTAGCTCTGGAGGCTGCAAGAATTGCTCTGGGGCAACACCCTCTGCCTACCCCAAGCTCGGCTGCCTTGTTATTCCTGCTCTGCCTCCCCACTCAGAGGTGTGTGCGTTTTCATGCCCCATTTTGCCTTCAGGAACCTCATGCTGGTTGGATTTCAGGATCAATGAGGGTTTGAGACTAAAGGTGGCTGGAGGGACGTGGGTTTAGGTTATTAGTTTGGTTTTTGGTGTTTTTTTGTTGTTGTTGAGGTGTGTTTTGGTGTTTGGTTTTTTTGTTGTTTTTTTTTTTGGTGGTGTTTTTTTGTTTGTTTGTTTTTGGTTTTTGTTGTTGTTGTTGTTTTATCTACTCCTGCATCTTAAGGCATGTGTGTTAGGGATAGTAGGACAGGAACTTATTCTCCATCCATTTGTAATCTAGCAGGTGAGAAGGTCCAAGAGGAGACACTGCTGCCTGCTACAGTGAGGGGAGGAACCTGCCACTCCTTCCCCACCACTGTGGCACTGAAACAAGTAGAAAAGTAAATGGCAAAGATGAGGTTTCTATGTTCCTAATCTGGTGACTGAATGCTGGAAGAGAAAAGCAGACTACGGAAAGTGGTCAGGCATATGTCCTGTCCCTGTTAGGATCCCCTCCTGGGGCTGGGGATTGTCCTGAACCTAATGAAAACCTGAAGTCCCCTCCAGGGAGAGAACAGCTAAAGGAGAAAATGTGATGGTGGAGACAAGCGGCAGGTACCAGGAGGCAACATGTAGAAACTGCATGAGGTGCAGAGTGAGGAGCCTATGGATGAGGAATGGCAGCTGGGGACACTGAGGAGAGCTCTTTGGAGGTATCTGAAGGTGAATGCAGCCTACAGACAGGAAAGGCTGTGCTGAGGCTGGGGGTGAGGGGGGGTCCCATGACTCAGGCCACAGGTGGATGGAGAATGTTTTTTTCCTTCTTTTTCACTCCTTTAGGCAAACTTGATGCTCAGTGCCACTGCTTTCTCCATCAGAAGCAGGGAGCGTACCTGGTCCTGAAGTGCCTAAGTGCTGACTTCGGATGGAAAATTAAGCTAGCAGCATGAAAACTTCATAAGGCACACTGCTGTCCACCTGGGCATCTCCCCAGCTGCACAGAGCTGAACTAAGGGTGGTGGTGTGAAGCTTGTGCTCTTGCATTTACACCACGTGTGCTCTTGCATCTTTGGTTTTACTCCTGTGGCTGGTGACACTCTTGGGCAGGACAGGAATTGCTCACCCAAGAGAGGGGGAAATCCAAAAGTCTTGGTGGAGGAAGAGGCAGTGGACAGCACCCGGCCACTTTCCCAACCTTACTCATAGGAGCAGAGGGCCATAGCTCTTGTACATATCCTTCACTCCTAGTAACTCACAGGGATTTTAGCTGACAGCAGGTGAGCGTGCAAGCAACGAGAAATCCTTGTGTGCTGCTGGCACATCTAATCTGGGAAGTGGAGTGTCTTTTTAATGCCCATGAATTAAATACATGATATCCCTGGGAGGGGTTGTGTGATTCCAATGGACAGAAGCAGGGGCATGGGGCATATCAGCAGCATTTCTGTGGTTGTGCAGCTGGTTGGGGTGGGATGCAGAGCAGAGCCAGGCTGTCCTGTGTTGTGGGGTCACAGTGCTTTGTGGCTGCTCTCTAAAACAGAGTGCTGACACCTCACCCTGTGACTTGGGGCAGCAGAGATGCTGGAGGCAAGCTGGATGAGCTGTCGTGACCAGCAGGAAGTGAGTCGGTTCTGGGGGTGGGTGAATCGGTGCTGGAGGAGCAGGTGGTACTGGTCATGGGTGAGGATGGCCAGGAGCTGCCATATGGACATACGTTAAGCTGGCAGGGAGTGAGGGCCCAGCAGCAGGTACTAGGGTGAGCCAGGAGGATGAAGAGAGCAAAGGAGTATCTTGGGCACAGGCAGCACATGGAGTGCAAAAGCCTATACCCCTACCAGACCTGTGGCTTGTCACTGGGGAGAAAGTGTGCCAAAGGGATGATACGTGAGTGTGAGGTGAGTGGACAGCTTATAGCCAAAACCCCTTGTTCCTGGGCCCTATGTGTAATGATGTCCCATGTCCTTACTGCAAAATTACTGTGCTCCAGGCACACCTCTGGACTCCAAGCCTTGGCTGAACATGCACCACACCGCAGCTGAGGCTTTCTGGTAAAACCTCCAAGATGACTCTCCCTGTGCCTGTTAGGAAAGGCTAAAAACTCAAAAATCAATCCAGCCTCCTAATGTGTGTCCTCCCCAGTTTGTTTGGGGCTGGTGAGTGTAATGGCATAGGAGATGGATCTGGGAAATGACAGAGGGGAATGGAGCCAGGAGGTCATTACCAGTTTGGCAAGGTGGAAGAGAGGTTGGCTATTTGAGGGCAGGAAAGCAGTAACTTTCTTGAAGACAGAGAAGGAGAGGAAAATGTAAGGCTCTGAAAATGAGCTTGGCATCAGGAGATGACTGGGGACTGGGAGGGGAGAATGGAAAATGCCATGGTGGCTCTCGGGAGAGCAAGGGGCTGGTATTGGTTGTTTTGCCTGGATGGGCTTCAAGACTCTTACCTGCCACCATATGTGTGTGCAACTCGACAACATCACGTGGGGTATGTATCCATCCACCCAGGAGGGGGTAGAGCTTGGATGCTGCAGAAAGTCTGTGAAATTTAAAGACTCCTAGGAGGTACTAATTTCTTGCCTTCTGTTGCTCAGTATTCTGAATGTGAAACGCTGCTATGGGAGCTTGAGGTTGTAACCCTTTCCCCTTCAACCCTACTTTGACACCCATAGTTTGCCTTAGCAATTGAGTGTCCTTGCTTTATACAGCCCCCCAGGTTTAGTCCTTCCTAAGGGTGCTGAGCAAATGCACTCCAGAGTAAACATCCAGAGGGAACACAAGAGGAGGTGAGCATTGGGGTTGCCTTGCAAGCCACCTGCAAGAGGACTGCTGACTGGCAGGGTTGTGGTCCCTCCTAGGGATGGACACTGCCTGAAGAAGCCCTGTCAAAGTGTTGTGGCAACCAGCAGCTATTCATCAAGCTGCTGGAAGAGAATCCCAGGAGCTGTCAGGAGATTTTTGGAGACCTTATGTTAAATATGTTCTTCAACACCTGCTGACCCTTGAGCACCTTCCTGACCCCTGAGTGGGTTGCAAGTGGATGCTGGTACACTCCAGATGGTGTACTGGATCTGATTTCACCTTTTCACAGGAAGATCTTCCCAGAGCTTAAGGGTTTGATGTGAAAAAAGTGCTGAGCGTGCCCTTGAGTCTGTTTGCATGGGTGAGGAAGCTGCAGGTGATCGACCATGCTGCAGCACCCAGCCCTGAGTAACCCTCCCACAGTCCCCTCATCTTCCCATGACAGGAGAAAGGTCCTTTGCTCATGCTCCCTTGACTCATCTCATCCTCCACTTCCAATGAGAGAGCACTTGGTGTTGGTAAACAGCTTGTTATAAATAGGCAACTGATGCTATATTGGGAGTTTGCTGGTGAGTGCAAGCATAGTGGGACCTGGGCCTGGAAGCTGTGAGATTGGCTGACAGGCGTGCAGAGCCACTGGTGACCCCTTATCAAGAGGCTGCTACAGACATAGGTGAGGGCAAGCTTCCTGAGCACCAGATCTGTCTCTCTGGCCCTGAAAAGCCATCCACAGCCTTCCCCCCCCTACTGACAAGTGGATTAGGGGCATTGGGGAGGAGGCTTGAAAGCAGCTAGGATTCAGGAGGAAGGAGTGAGATGCACAGGGCTGTGTTGGGCTACAGTTATCCTTGAGGGAATGTGGGTGTTTTATGCAGGGACAGAGGTACTGCAGCTGGCAACAGTGGTGTAAAACCTGAGGTTTGATAGCTGTCAGCCTCTTCCTGTTGAGAGCCCATGACTTTGGAGAAGTTATATAGCCAGCATCTGGGTGAGACACTGAAAATGTGCAGCCCCAGGCTGCTTTGTCATGCCCACTGGGGTGCTGAGTAGAAGGCCTCAAGTGACAGATCTCTCGTTGCTGCCCATTTGCATATGCACAAATGACCTGTACATAGACTTGTGCCACTTAGAGAACAAGACATGATCCTGAAGTGCTGCCGGTTCTGTGGATTTCTGATGAGCTGCAGTAGATGAGTCACCCCTCTGGTTTGTGCATGACGTGGAGCCCAGCAGAGCTCTGTGTGGTAGGATTGATCTTGAAGGTCCCAGTGTTGACCCTGAGAGGACATGTGCCTTTGCCACCAGACCCAGTAGTTGATCCCCGTCAGCCATGCCTGACATCTGGCACCACAGCCTCAGCGGAGGCCCAATTTCCGTACGTGGGGATTCCTTGGAGTCTTTGACAGGGATGCCGGTCGAGTGGCGTTAGCAGAGGGCAGGGTGCTAGGGGTGAAATTCCAACCTCCCTGCTTGCTTACGGGGCTGTGGCAGAATTGCTATGGCAAGCCTCGGGTGTAAATGGGCAGGCAGGGTAGCAGCAATGAGGCTGGCCACCCAGGATGAGAGGCTGGAGGAGTTGCTGCCCTCCTGTATTCCTGTACTTTCCCATTTCAGGCCCTGGGGGAGGTAAGCATGGCTGCCAGGTTTGCTCTGGGGACAGGTGGACACCTTCCCCTCTGGAGGCAGCACAGGGTGGAGAGGGGATGTCCCCATCGCAGGCAGCTGAGATTCAAGAAGGAGCTGTGAGTTGGTGTGCCTGGGATGTACCTTCTGTCAGGTAGGTTCCCTGTTTATGCAGCTTTCCCCCCCCCATCAAACAGGAGAGGGTGACTGGGATGAAGGAGCAGCTGAGCTGGCCTGGGAGCTCTTTGGAGGGTGGTGATGGCTTGCAAAGTGCAATCAATCTGAAGGCTCTTGCGGTTTGAGGAGTGGAGGCTTTGCTTGGTCCACTGGTTGAATAAGCGGTGTTGTCCGGCATTACCCTTCATTGTCCAGGTTGTATTTTAAATCATGTAAACCTAAAGCTGCATAGTGCTTTTCTGTGGAGTATCGGGCTGGCTGCTCCAAGCTGATTGGGATGCATTGGGAGCACTAGGCAGAGGGCATCCCAGGAACAGCCTGACCAGTGTGGGAAATGAGGCAGTGTGGCTGCGCTTTCTCCATTGATAAAGAGCAAAAGGTAAGAGTAAGAGGCTCCTGCCTTATCTCCAGCGTGCAGCACATGTCTTTCCACACCATGCTCTGGAAAGCAAATGTTGGGAAGCCTCACCTCCATCATGCATTAATAGAGTTTGCCTCTGCCCCTGTCATCTGTAGATCACATTCCCCTGTGAGAGTGCCGGGCACCTTAGATCATACAGCTGTTTGTGGAAACTCTGAGGTACTTGAGTGCTGTAGCACATGAGACCTTTTCAAAATACCCCATAATAGTGATGGAGATGTAAAGGCCATGTTGGTTGCACAGTAATGTTTGCCAAGAGCTAGGCAAGCCCTGATGCTAATGTTGACAGTCAGTGGGAAGCCTTGCAACAAGGTTCAGGTGTGTCCTGCTATGTAAAAATGAGACAACTGGGATGTTTCAGTGTTGATATAAATGAGGAAACTGAAGTGTACCATGTAACAGTTCACACTTGTCAAACTACTGTGTTTGTTTAAAAATAATAATAATAAAAAAGCTTGTTTTCCCTTCCCTCCATGGACAGTTTGGGCACCGTGAGAAGCAGCTGTGCTGGAAAGAAATGGGAAGCAAGAGGACAAGCTAGGATGACAGGGTATAGGGGTTTAGATAATTGTCCATGATATGACTGAAAGAGAACTCTTTGGCCTCTCAGACTATGAACACAAAGGAGTTGTGCCGTAGAGCAAGCAGACCACAGTACCCTTCTCTCTCTGGTTCTGGCCATATCTGTGCCTGGGACATTCAGACACAAAATGACTAGAAGGATGCTGACCACACAGAGAGACATCAGCTGTGGAAGCAGTCAGAGGCTGGAAAGGTGTGCTTGGAAAAATGCCAGGTGTACAGAGCTTAGTCTGAGATGAGTGGAGGCAGGTGAGATGTCTCCTGATCTTTAATCTCCATGCTGAGAAGGGGGAGCAGTGTTTTTAGAGGAGCAGCCAGAAGCAGAGGTGAAGAAGTTTGGAATTGGAATCAGGAGGAATGGCATGCCTTTCAAGTCTGCCAGAACTGTTTCCCTGTGAAAAGAAGAAATCTTTCTAGTCTAGGATCATTGATTTAACCAGTCACTATAAGGTGTATTGGAGGAACCTATTTCTCATTATCAGAGAAAAATTTTCGTTAAGCTACTTGATCTTTGCTGTCTCTACCCTGTGATACTCAGTTGGGTCTGGGTTGATAACCAGCGCACAAAGCCAGGGTTCAGAGAATGGTCTTGGAAAACAATTGGTGCTTGAAGCAGAGCACAGTACTCAAGTCTGTCCCTTCTTAGGTAAACACTTTAATTTAGCCGTATACTTAAGTTATGATGACTTCAGTGAGAGCCTTTCAATATAAGTACGTACTCAGGAGCTTTCCTGAGCAGGGGTGATTTCTTTTGCTTGAAGATCCTTGGAAAAATATCTTAACAAGCATTAGTCCAAAGCATCTGTAAAATCTCAATATGCATTGGAAGAAATACTAAGTGGTAACCTCACCTGGGTTATTAAGTAGTAATTGATCTCAGAATGCCATAACTACTAATTGCTTTTATACTCATGCAATGTGTTTGGGAAGGTCAGGCAAACTTTATGCCTATGAAGAAAATTCTTGAGGAGCTGCTTGCTGTTCTGCCATGTTGTATTAGAGGCTTCAGCCGCCACTTTAACAAGTGATTTGTCTTTTCACACAATACATGTGACGTTGCACTGATCTGGAAATGAGGTATGGAACAGCATGTTCACGCTCTCCAGCACGTGAACCAGCAAAGAACAGTCTTGTTGTCTGAAGGTACCTGATTGTCTTTGGCATCTCGTAGCTCCTTTTTATTTGGGTGTACTGCCCTTCCTGCCTACCTCTATGATGCTGCATTTCACATCAGTCCATAGAGCTAGATGTCCCTTCCATGGAAGGTGGAATGTACGATGAGCGTTAGTGCATCCTGCCAGTGTTGTGCTGTGCTGATACCTGTGTCCAAGGAAGGGTTAGGGTTGTGGGTGCAGGGTGACCTTCAGACTTCAAGGTTTCGGTCAAGGATGGAGACACAAGGTCAGAGATGAGATTCACCCCAGGCTTGGGGCACCTGGACCCCAGCAATCAGTGCTGTCACAGTTTTCTTTTGGCATTAGACATCATTTGTGGAAGCACAGAGTATGAGGAAGTGTTTTGGGAGAGAGAAGTGATCACGAGAAACATACCCAGATTAAGTGATGGATCTTGGCTCCCACTGACATGTCAGGATCAAGGCTGAAGGGCTTAACCTGGTAGCAGAGGTGGTGGGATGTGAGCAGCGCAGTTCTGCACATGCTCCCTCTTAGGGCTGTTGCTGCAGCTCCAATCAGGCAGATCCCTGCTGATTTGCACTCTGTTTAAAGTGGTACTTACCATGGAAAGCAGCCTCCAGGTGTGCAGACTGCCCTACAGCAGCTCCAGGCTGTAATGCTTAGCTGCTCCTAGGTGTTCTCCAGACTCAAGCCCATGGAAAGCACCACCTGCTGTTTTCCTGTTAACGCCACAGCCTGGAGGAGCAGAGCCCAGGAGATGCTGTGGCTGCCTGGCAGGCATGCCTGAGAGGGCTGTCAGGTCTTAGTTCTTCTGTGTGATGGTGGCCCATCTGGGCAGGAGGGCTCTTCCTGACTTCACCTGCAGCAGACCTTGGTGCAAGTATTTAGTGTGCTCCGTATTGCTTCTGGGGTGACCTACAAGCCGTCTCCTTCATGTCAAATTAGGATTTCAGTGGTCTGAGGTGTGAGCACCCTAGCTTCAACCAGGGCTGTAGGTGAGAGGAACCCAGGTTATGAACTGCAAGTCTCTCGTGGACTTTCATAGGCTTGATATTTGCTCTTGTGGAGCTGCGTTCCATGGATCAACAGTGACTCAGAGTGGTTTTGCCCATTTAAAGTACTGTTTTTTTGTTTGTCCTAACATAGAGATAGAGTCCGTACGATACAAGGCTTGCACTGCTGTGTCTTACTGAAAATTCAGTACCGTCCTACAAATCCAAGCAGCCACTTTATTTCACATTTTATCTGTGGGACTGGGAGCTGGGCTGCTTACCTTGAAGTACCACTTCAGTGTTCCTGCTCTCGGCTGAATGCCATGCTGTCTGTACCCAGTGCCCAACCGGTGCTTTGTTCCCAGTATTCCAAAGCCAGGCGCAGCTCCTCTTGCCAAGCCCCATGGGGTGGAGAGAGACCATTGAAAAGAAGGGCCCAGTCAGCATCTCTCAAGTACTGGTGGCTGGCTGAGAGCCCAGCGTTTCCAGCCTGATGTGTGCATGTAACTCCTGCTTGCAGACCCCAGCCCTGGCAGTTGAAGGCAGGCAGAAAGCCCAAAGCCCTGAAAGCTTGAAAAAAGGTGTTCAACCCTCATTCTTTGCAGCAGGTAAAGGTTACCATGAAGCTGCCTCTAGATCCCTCTGGCATCATCAGAGCAAACAGCCAGCAGACGGGTAATTGGGACATCTTTGGGCACTGATATGCCAAGTGAGGTCCAGCAATAGTATAGATGAGGGCTTGGGGACAAGGACATTCCTGTGTTTAATGCTGATCTCTGTGCTGTGCACCTTTGTTATTTATCCAGTACCCTGTAGAAGCTCAAAATTAGTGTCTCAAAGCCTGTCTCTCGTTTTGGAGTTCATTAGCTGCTGAGACAGAGTACATAAAGGAAACTGTATGCTGTAAAACCACGAGATTTTTCCAACGTTGGTGTCCTAGTTTGAACATCCTTGTGGCCACTGCTCTCTTGCTCTTAGTTGTACTGGGTGCTGTGCCAGCCCTGTGCATAGTGCCCTGGTGCCGTGCCATGGATTGTGCTGTGCTGTTGTTGCTGGACCTCTGACTTCTGTCATGATTTCCCCAGCAGATGTAGAATGCTGGTTTCTAGACGTTCTCCTATAACTGTCCAGGCTTGCTGGCCATATCCAGGCTGCTTCTGTCGCTTCTTTGCGAACGTCAGCTCTTGTTGAGGAACAATTGACTTCCTTCCTCCTCCTGCTGCAGGATTACATTGGCCTTTGTTGCTTGCCTGTGCTGTGGGTCCTTTGTAGACCAACCCTGCAAGGCAAGCTCCACCATAGGAGTCCTGTAAGGAAGGTGAGGAAAAGGCAAGAACATCCCCAGTCTGCAAACACTTGGAGCTGCAATCTGCTCAAGCACCTTTGCAAAGGATCAGCCTTTATTTGTTACAGGGAGAGTGCAGGTGCTAGAGATTGGAGTAGATGTTCCTGTTATAGGAGCAATGCCCACAAAGGAAGGTATTTCCGCTGGGCCTCCTGGTTTTGCATCTGGTGTGTTTTCTGCTGGATGAGTGAGCCAGGCTGGTGGACCCTTGCCTGCTACTGCCAAGCTTCCTCACATTCTGATGGGAAGGAAGGTTTTTCTGTGCTGCTAAGTGTCATCTCCAGGGATGTGCTTCAAACAGCCTATCCACCGGCATTGCCACCATTCCTGAATTGATGCAGGGTTTCAGTTTTCCTGGGTCCCTATGGAGCACTTGATAAAAGCATGAAGCTTTCCTGAAGTCCTGTCCAGGAGAGAGAATGCTCAAACCTTGTGCATACTGAGTATGGTGTTGTCAGTGCTTAGGGCAGGAGGACTGGGCGAAAGTGCATCTTACCTCCAGTAACTTCTGAGTGAGCAGATTGTATGTTGCAGAGTAGGGATGCTCCCAGGGCTGAGGCAGCAGAGTATTCTGCCATCCCCTGGTGAGGAACCAGCTGTGAAGCCCTGAGAGGCAGCCTGAACAGCTTTGAGAGATGCTCCTTGCCATTGCTCAGTGACTTGCATCACAAAGGGTTTCCTTGGTGGGAAGTGCTGATCACACTGCATAAGGTAATCATGCCCAGTGGACAAAATTCCCATGTCTTGCACTGTGCTGCAAGGAAGTAAAGACTCCTGTCATGCCAAAGTGCA
Source organism: Pedionomus torquatus (assembly GCA_013398155.1). NCBI lineage: Eukaryota > Metazoa > Chordata > Aves > Charadriiformes > Pedionomidae > Pedionomus > Pedionomus torquatus. Next base: position 359,015 of record VZRU01012790.1, read on the forward strand.
GAGGAGGAAACAGTCAATGTGGCCTTGAGAGACTAGCTAAAAAAATCTGTTTTTACAAGAAACACACACATTCCTTGCTCAAGAGGAAAAGCTGGATGTAGATGAGAATACCCAGTCTGTGACGACTGGCAGGGGACAGATATGGGGCATGAAGGGAAGGCAAGTATGTTAATACTCCCCTATGCACAAGAGGATTAAGATCAGAGATAAACAAGAAGCTTGAAGATGAGATAAGCTTACAGATAAAAAAAGGAAAAAGGGATGAGAGCTAGAGAGGTGAAAAGCTCTTGCTAAAAATGTGTACCTAGGCAAAATGGAAAAGTGCCACTGGGGTTCATAAACCAGAAGCTGAAAATCGCTGGTATTGACAGATGATGGAGTCTCCATCCTTGAGTTTAGTAAACATCTACTGGGAATTGGTAGAGTTGCTACTGCTGTGGTGTGGGGTGATAGGTGAGGAGGCCCAGTTTTCTGGGGTTTACTGCCAACTGGTGCTAGAGTACCCTGTGGCCACTGCTCTGCAAAACATAGAGTATAAAGTCCAGCGTCTTGACAGTCTCAACACTCAACTTATTTATATTGCATTTGCTGTATCACTACCAGCATATGCCTACAGGAAACAAGGGAAGCCAAACAGTGAGTGGTATTTCTTTGTAGACTATAAAGTACAAGCTGGCAGACAAACTCGATTTCTTTCTGATAGATTTACAGCCCAGGAGCTTGAAGTGAAAGTGACAGGTAGATATATTTGGAACTAAAGTGTTTGATGCGGTGACTCATGAAATCTAACACTCAAAATTTAATGCAAATCAGGTTGGCTGTGATTCTGCTGCGCAGACTGAGAGCAGATTGATGTGGAGAACTGTTGGATTGGTTTGGGCTTCTTCATGATGGCAGAGGACAAGATGGGCCTTTGCCATGACTAGGATGGGATGCATGCATGGGATCCTGGAGGTGTCCATGTGGTGTCAAGACTCCATAGTGTTTGTCAGGAGGTGAACAAGATAGGGCTGGGGAGCTCTCCTTAGTGGTGTAGAAATGCCAGATGCCATGGCTGTCTTGGTTCCTCCTTGGCCTTCCTGTGTTGCATGGTTGCCACTCTTCCAGCAAACCTTCCTGGAGGGGAAGGAGACGGCATAAGCCCTTCCCTAATGGTCAGGCAGGGAAAGACATCCTTTGTCCAGGAGTAGCCAGTCCAAAGGGATGTGAAAACTGAGGTGGGAGGGCAGCAAGGTGTGATGTGGGAGCAAAATGCAGAGCCAGAGAGACCGAAATGCCTTTAGGCTGTGGACAGATCAGCCAGATGAGATAAGAGGACCATGAACCACAGCACACTTAAGTTTTGAGCCGTGGTGTGTTATGCTCAGGGCACCATAGAATTTGTAAGCACTGCCAGCAGATTGGAGGGAGTTCCTGTAAAAAAAGAGGCATAAAAAAGACTTAGTTGTCTGGAGCTAAATCTGTATTGTTTGGTAAGGCAGGCAGTTTCTAGTGAGCGAAGGCAGCATGAAGAGTTTTGCTGATGTTCAAAGGCAAGGTTTGTGATTGACAATACTGAGTTGTCTTGAAAGGGATGGAGTTGTGGAATGGACAGGTTCTCAGACATTCATGGAAGCTAGCACCCAAAATCTCTTCTCCTTATTGAAAATCATGGATGAGAAAATAACCTCCAAGAAAGAAATTTTATGTAGCCTAGTCAAGGGATAACTGTCAAGATGAAGTGGTGAAAATAAAATGGCTTGGTTTTCAAGATTCAGGTGAACTTCTTGATGCTGATTCCTCAGCTTGTGGAGTGTTTTTTCCCAGGGAAGAGTGTTCTTCAAACAGCCCTGTTTCAGGTCTTTGAAACACGGGAGCACTGAGCCTCGGAAAGTTTGCAGGGGTCTCCAAAACATCTGTGTCCCGGCAGGATCACCCTCTAGCAAATTCAGGATAGAATGTCAAGAGGAGTTCCTGCTCCCCCTCTTGCTTGTGAAGTGACTTCTGTCAATCTCAGTTGCCTTTAGAAGAAAATCAAACCCAGCTTTCTCATGGATCTGGAGGTTCCCTGCTGTTACAGTCTACTTCTGTCTCTGCCAAGCACTGTCCCAGTGCAGATGAACCACTTGTGTAGTTGGCTGTGCTTACAGCTGTCCTGGGAGCAGGACCAGGGGTTCCTGGCAGTGGGAGGTACAACAGACAGCAGTATGCAAGCCACAGCAAAGCAGCGCTCTGAGCAGCATAGGGCCAAGGGCTGGCCGTGACTGCGGTGGCATTTGCCCAACAGCAGGCCTGGGAGCTTAAACACACACAAAAAAAAGGTGTGATGCCCATTTGCTGGGAGATATCTGAGGCCTGATGCAAAGCCAGCTGGAAGGACTTTTGATCCAGGGCAAGGGTGCAGTTAGTTTTTGCTTTGAAGAAGCCAAGCCTGCCGGATCAAAGCTTTGGACGCCTGGTGTATGCTTGGCTAGCTCATAGAGATGATGAAATGTGCAGGGAGCTTTGTGTGTTGATTGGAGGAGATGGAGAGGAGGCAGAGAGATGCAAGGCTTTGATAGGCCTTCCTCCTTCCTGGTGATGCAGGACTGATCCTTATTGTGTGCTCACTGGTGCTTTGTTTGAAATGCACCAGTAGCACATTTGTGTTTTGATGCTTTTTCACTTTGCCTGCAGATCATGTTCTTCCTCACTGCATCCAATGTGTCAGCACTTCTCTGGCCCTCAGCTGCCTGAAAGCCTTATGCCGGGTTTGAAGCATGGAGCAGGGCAGCTTTCCCAACACTCTGTCTGCAGCAACAGTGCTATTTACCCCTTTTCTTTGCTGCTGCGCTCTGGGAATGGCTTTCAGCTAAACTTCAACCCCTCTTCTCCCTCTCTCTCCCAGTGCTTTTTCCTGCTTGCTTGCCAAGAGTCAGACTGTTCTTCTGATGGTCTGTTTGTAGCTGCGAGCAGTTTGCACAGAGCTCTGCTGGGCTTCACTGTTGAGGTGGAGGTAACCTATGTCGCTGTTTGTGGTATTTCCCTGAGCAGCCCATCTTAGGTGTGAGTTGCTGTGAGAGTCACCAAGTGCCCATTGCAAGCAGGTCTGTGTTGCCCAGGCAGGCAGGGGCACTCAGGGTGGCACATCCTTTTGGCTCAGGTCCCCGGTGTCATGGTGTGGGTCACTTACGGTGCTTGGGAGAGCAAGGGGAGCTCAGAGGAGCAGGTCTGCAAGGTATAGGCCATGTCCCCAGCACTCTGTGGGATTAGGAACCAAAATGCATGTCCCTGAACATAATGTCCTAGAGATTTAGCAAATTTTGGGATGTTGGTGGTTTTGTGGTTTGTTTTTGTTTTGGGGAGGTGGGGGGGTTGTGGTGGTTTTTTGTTTGTTTGTTTTAGTTTTTTAAATCTGGAGACTTAGTATCCTAACCCCAGACCTGTTCGGATCTGGCTGCCTGTGTCTCTGCCCCCAGCCTGCTGTGAGACTGTCACATTTCCATGAACGAATGTGTCTCTACTGGAGCACAATCTCTCTGTTCTAATTACAGATGGGGTTATTAACATTTACCGGTGAGAAAACAAATGGATGTAGCTTGTGTGCTTACGTCGTTCTGGCTGCAAGTGAAGGCATATGCTTTATTGATTTATATTTTTCTACAAGTGTTTCTCAGGCCATCTCCTCATGTCTGGCTGACATAGGTGGTGTGGCTGGAAGAACACAGCTAGACATTTGCCTTTGTCAGTGCATCTGTCTGCCTGTAAGCCGGCTGTCCAGCTTCTGCATCACTCCTACCTGAGGCCGAGCAGAATGGTGCCTGGGGTTTGGCAGAGGATGTGAGCACTGGGTGTAAGGGGCAGAGACTCCAGGGTGAGCTGGAGGGGAGAATGGGAAATACTACATTTGGGAGATCCTGCAGCTCTACTTCTATTGCTTGCCTTGGCCACACTGTACCATGACAGTTCAGTGTGGGGCAGGCAGCCTCCTCTATGGGTGTCTCCTGGTCCTCTGCCCTGCAGGAGCCCCTCGAGCTCTGCTAGGTGTCACCTCCTGCCCAGACTGCAGGATCATAGAATAGTCTAGGTTGGAAGGTACCTTTGAGATAATCTAGTCCCAACCATCAACCAAACTCTAATAAAAAAACAATAACCCATCACTAAACCACATCACTAAGCTCAATGTCAACCCAACTTCTCAGTACCTCCAGGGATGGTGCCTCAACCACTTCCCTGAGCAGCCCATTCCAATGTGTAATAACCCTTTCCATGTAAAATTTTTTCCTAATATCCAATCTGAACCTCCCCTGGCACAATGTGAAGCAAGTTCCTGTTGTCCATAATGAATCCATGTGCATCCTGAGGCACACTCTGCAGGCTGAGACACAGCCATGGAAGGTTTAAGACTTTTGGCAGGTCTTTCTATGCTGTCCTTGCTGTTTTGAGGAAGTCAGCATTAAATGTCCAGAGCAAAGGTGGGGAAGGCTCCATAGCTTGCATGGGACCTGGTTTGATGTCCTGCTTTTATTGCCTCCTTGGCCTGGCTGTGGTGGGAAGCTATGCTTATGGTCAGGAAAGGGCTTGGACACATCAGGCTGGTTCCCACCACCCTAGCCCTTATAGCAGCTTCCCATCAACTCCCTGGGCCTTGTCTCTTGATGCACAGGAGTTTGTGCTGATGTTATCTGCCCAGGCAGAGGCAAGCTCACCCTGTTCTAAAGCCTCTGAGGGAAAGGAGGGACCAAAAAGGCACCTTTAAACATGTCCAGGAAACAGCACAGCCTTTGTGGTCAAAGAGGCTCTGCTACCTGCCATGGCAGCATAGGTGTAAGGAGGCAACTGGAGTCCTTCCCCAGAGGCAGGCAGTGGGATCTAAACAGAAAGCTTTGCAAAACCATCTCTGCCTGGGTGGAGGCAGAGCATCAGGTATATGTTTTGGGAAGGGGACAGTTGTTGCTGGAGAAGTCCCCTTTTCCCTTCCATCCTGCTGGAGGGGATTTCCTTTGGTAATGGCAAATACACTGCTGCAACGCAAGACTCTGCTTTCTGTAAGTGCTGCCTTTCCTCCCTGCCTGTGCTTTGCCTAGAACACTGCACCCAACACTGGCTGCCTCCAGTACCAGCCCTGTGCCTTGCAGCACAGGACATGTTGCAGCGTGCTCTGCCTGGCTGAAGGTGGGGACCCAGGGTCCCCAGGAGCAGCCATCTGAGACCAAGGTGCAAAATGAGTGTGAGAACAGAGCTATTGCCAAGCCCACAGGTTGTACTGTGCCAGGCAAGACCAGCCAGACTTCTGTTCAGCCAGTAGGCTCCTGGGGAAGGTCTTTGGATGAAGGATACTAGGTAGACACTATAGATCAACCCGGCAGAGATGGTCACTGGGCATTCTCCAGCTCTGGAGTCCTCAACACAGAAAGGACATAGAACTGTTGGAATGGGTCCAGCGGAGGGCCACAAAGATGATTAGAGGGATGGAGCACCTCTCCTATGAGGAAAGGTTGGGAGAGCTGGGGCTATTCAGCCTGGAAAAGAGAAGGCTCCGGGGAGACCTTATAGCAGCCTTACAGTATCTGAAGGGAGTCTACAGGAGAGCTGGAGAGGCACTCTTTGTCAGGAAGTGTAGCGATAGGACGAGGGGTAATGGTTTTAAACTGGAAGAGGGGAGATTTAGATTGGATCTTAGGAAGAACTTCTTTGCTGTGGGGGTGGTGAGGCATTGGAACAGGTTGCCCAGAGAAGCTGTGGATGCCCCATCCCTGGAAGTGTTCATGGCCAGGCTGGATGGGGCTTTGAGCAACCTGCTCTAGTGGAAGGTGTCCCTGCCCATAGCAGGGGGGTTGGTTGGAACTCGATTATCTTCAAGGTCCCTTCCAACTCTAACCATTCTATGATTCTTTTAGTTTCCCTCATTTGTATTGTAAGCCCAGAAGCTGGGCACCTTAGGTCTGACCTGAAGTGATGTGAAGGCAGGTCTCCTCTACCCTGCTGCCAGGTGTGCCTGCAGCTGTGGGATCTGGAAGGACAGAAGTGCTGCTGACATCCCTGCAAGCTCTCCCAGCCTTTTCACACACCTGAAGCACCTCTCTCTCCATGGGGAACCCCATCTTGTGCTTACCAGCTGGGTGGGAGGTTGCATACCTAAGGATGGTGTTGACTGCTGCTTGGCTACCTGGCTGGACTGATGAGAGGGCAATGTAAGCCTTGGGCACTTATGCCACAGCTTTCCTATTACTGGGTGTTCTGGTTGGGTTACTGAAGAGGCTAGGAAGGTTTGTTTTCAGTTCATGCTCTGGGCTTCAGAAAAAAAGTACCTCTGGGACCTGTCTCTGTGAAATGTGGCTTAAATTACCTGTAGGCTTGCAAAGCTTGTCTTGAACACGTAATGGTTTTTATAAATAATTATTATGATAGGGTTGTAGACAATGTGAGCATATGAGCCTCATTTCTTTTAGAAAGATGACTGGAAAATGGTGCTATAAAACATGCAGGAATGAGGTAAATAATTTGGTCTCTGCAGAGAATAATCATACTTCCCAGATACGTTGCAAGTCTTTCAGTACTTAGTTAAAATAATAGGTAATATTTGGCTATATTGTATAACTTGCTTGGATGTTCAGAAAACCTCTGAAATGCCTCACAAAAGGCTGTTAAAAAAACTGTCCACTGGAGGAGCTGTAGAGTTCTGGGTCAAAAACTAGCTGAGGGTCCATATACAAAGTCTAGGAGTGATTTAGCGTAAGGTTCTTCACTACTAATGACCCAAAAAAGATAATATGCAACAAGGTACCCAAAGTCTGCCAATACCCTGGACTTGTTCAGATTTGTCAAGGTGAAATGACACCAAAGTGACATCAAGTGAAGTGGTGTGAGGCGAGGAGAAAGTGAGTACTGAGAAGTGTGCAGCCTGGTGTATTGGAAAGAATGATTTGTTCCAGGACACGGCTGGCCACTAATTTTCTGTGGCTACTCAGGGCAGCAGTATTGCAGGCTGGTTACAGAGATGTTTTTCCTCAATAGGCAAATACGCCTTCAGAGAAATAAATCATGCTCAGCCGCATGAGGAGTGGTGTAAGGAGAGATGCTGAGAGCATCAGGATGCTGTTCTGGTAGTCAAGGTCGTTTTCTTACCCAGGATATTGTATGCAGTTCTAGTCAACTTCCTATAGGAAAGAGAGTGGAATATATAGGAGGTGTGCAGTGAGAGTGGTTTGAGCTGGAAGACACCTTGTGTCGTGGGAAGGAGAGAGCACTTAATAGTAGTGAGTTCAGTAGGTCTAGAAAAAGCAAAGGCTTTTTTTTTTTGCCTTTTCTCACTATGCAAGGAGAACTGAAGTCTGTGGAGTTGCAGTGAGATTGTAGTGTTTTACTCAACATCTGGGACTCATTGCTGCAAAATACCATTTATAAGATTCCCAAGAAGATGAATGAGAGGTATTTCTCTTTGCAATGAGTTCATCTAGGATGACACTTCAGAGGTAAAAACAGAGGAGTGTAGCTGTTCCAGCTCCAAAGTGTGTGACTTCCCTTTGGTGACTCTCATCCCATGATTTCTTCTCATCCTGCCTTTGGAGCTTCCCAGTATCATTAATTCAACAGGGTGAATTGTCCTGACTAGCTTCCCAGCTAGTTCCCAACTGTTCTCTTGTGGCTTGGCCTACTCCTGCTTTTCCACTCCTTTTTTTCTGCTCCTGGCAGCTTTGTTCCAGCTCTGTACCTGTAAATATCTTCTGGTGGATTTTCCAATTTGACTGACCTCCCTGACTGATTGCCTGTACCCAGCTGGGCTTTTGCTCATCACAGTGCCCTTTTTCATGGGTGCTTCAAGCTGTTCAACTGTCCCAGCTGATCCAGGAAGGATCACTGAAGCCAAGTTCTCTAGGACACCACAGCAAACAGTTTGGTGGTTATTATCCAGCCAGCAGTGTGCTGGGATGCTGATAAATCTCTGCAGCCAGACAGGAGATTGCCAGGATATACTCGTGAGCTAGAGGGAAGAGCCCTGACATTACCTCTCTGGTAACATCACCATCCAACGCAGAGCTAGAAAGGCAAAGCTGGTGGCAAGGGACATCTCTGGGACAAGAGGCTGAAACCAGCACAGGGCAGTGGTGATGGCTTCCTTGTGCTTTAAGCAAATGATGGCTCTTTTGCCCAGTCCACCGGGATGGCATTTCTAGGCTTGGGTAAGCAGCTCCTGAGCAAGCATTGCCCAGCTGTGCCAGCCAGCCTTTCTGCGTGTTACATGAAAGGAAGTGAAGGATTTGGGGTGGTTGGTGGATGCTGGATGAGGTTCAGGGTTCAGTAGCCTTGATAGATCTCCCTGTCTGTTATAGCTGCTGCTTTCTGCAGTTGATGAGGTTTTCTTTCCTCTGTTCCACAAAGCAGTTGCCTTTCTCCTGTTCACTTTTTGTTTCTAGACCATCCTGACAATGCTTAATTTGCATTTATCCATTGCTAGCATGGTCTTCCCTGTGTTTCCTATGAAGCTGCTCTGCACAGAAGGAAGATCTTCCCACGTCCAAGCAATGATGCTGACCCAAGCACAGCTGCGGGTCTTGTAACAATTTGAGGACAGCACTGAAATAAATAAAATACTTGATGAGCTAGATAGTGCAGCCTAAGCCTCCTCTGTGTGCTTGCATCTAAATGCATTCAAGTCAGAGGGAGGAAAGAAAACAAGCAGGGGATGTAACTAGCCCCTGATGGGTGCCCTGGGAGCTGGAGGCTGAGGCCCATGGTGAGCAGAGGGTGGTGATTCAGCCTAATAAAGCTAATGGCATGCAGCCAGGCAAAGGAAATTGTGGGATCATGATGCAGCAACTGTCCCATAGCGTTTTGTTTCCGTCATCCAGACGTGACTTCATGTCTCCACCCTTTCATTCTTTCCTGTACCTAAATGTTCTCCCTACTGAGGGGAAAGGGCTGAACACTGTGTCTTTTGAGGAGTACTTCATGAGAAAGTGGTGCATCTAAATGGTGGGAGAGTGGGGAAACAAGGAAGGGAGCTCTGAGACTGTGCATGGCCGGACTGCAGCTGCTGAAGCACCCAGGCTTTTCCAGCATTCCCCAAAACTCATTAGGCTTCTCCAGATGACCTTGTCCTTGGACAGTGCTTCCCAGGGAAATCCTGGAGCCTGAGACAGCAAACATTGGCCCCTAACTCTAACAGGGCTTCACTGTCATCCAGCTGGCATGTATCTAACCAGGCCTTTCTCTCCTTTCCCCAGGGAAAACGATGAAGTTGTAGAGATGCTTCCCTACGTGATCGCCACCCTGGGCTCAGCAGGGAGTTCCTGCAAAGCCTCCACATGCAACAACAGCACCAAGGACTACTGCTACAGTGCTCGCATCCGCAGCACTGTGCTGCAGGGGCTGCCCTTTGGTGGGGTGCCCACCGTCTTAGCCCTCGACTTTATGTGTTTTCTCGTAAGTCTACCTACTGCTCCTTCAGCACCTCCTCTCCTAATTAGCCACAGTGGGAGGACTGTAGTCATGTAGTTAGATTTGAGGGCCCCAAATGTTGTCCCAGATTTTGCTCTGGCTGACTTTATGGTCTTGATAATGTTGCTTAGCCACTATTGACTTAACTCCAGTACCACTGAGCCTGTGGAAGGGTGTTGCAAATTTTCCCCAGGACATGGGTCAAGTTAGGTCAGTCCTACATCCCAGAACTCTTTCTTATGATGCCAAGTCCCTGCAGCTTTACCCACGTGAAGGCTTTGCTTGTTGCTCCTTAGGAACTGCAAGACCACAAATGCTGCAGTCATAATCATACCTCCTTGGGTCCTGAGGCCCTTTTGATGCTGTAGCTAACTTAGCTACAGTGTGCTGCATCCTGGACCTCTGCCTTCAAAGATGTGCTGTTGCATGGCCTCAGTGTGCTGTTAGCTGAGCAGTCCTGTCCCCTCCTATCCTCCCTGTTCCTGTGGTTCTGCATGCAGAACACAAGGATGGATGAAGCTGACGATGCCTAATCTCACAGCTCTTCCTTTGCTGTCTTCCAGGCACTGTTGTTTGTCTTTTCAATTTTGCGTAAAGTTGCTTGGGACTATGGACGCCTGGCCCTGGTGACTGATGCTGACAGGTAAGCCTGGGATAGGGGCAGGAAAAAAATGTATGAGTGGTAACCTTTGCTGCAGGGCAGAAGGGATAAATTCCCTTGCATACACTGGAGGCAGCTGAACAGGAGAGGCGAGAATGCCAGTTGTATCCCCTGAGCTTCAGGAACAGGAAAAGTTCCCACTTACTGGCTTTTTTGTTACAGCATCCTTCTCCCAACACAGGGAGTGGTCCCCACTGGTTCTGTATCAGTTATGGTCTGTACAGTGACAGAGATGTTTAGGGGCCCTTACAGAGGAACAGCAGATGGAAGGGAGGAGAGAATAAAAGGTCACAGGAAGGATGAGAGCTGCCACAGTGAAGGCTTTTTTAAGCCTCTAAAGATGTCTTTGTGGCTCTGCTGGGTGCACCTCTTGTTAAGAGCACTTGAAAGTGATAGGCTGTATTTCCAGGTGCAGCACTGCTGTGCTAATGCAAGTTTAGCTCACATCCCAAGTATTGAGTTGGTCTGGGTACGGATTCTTCCTGCCCAATGCATTCATGGGCTACAGCATCTGTTGGCAAAAGTTGAGGCCCATTGGGGATAGCAGATCCACAGCAGAGACGCTATTCTTGTTTTTGTTGTCAGCAGCAGGAAGGACAATGATTATTTTATTCCAGTGCAGAATAAAGAACTCTCATTGATTAAGTTAGGGGAGTTGTGCAGGTAATCTGTCTCTACCTGCAGTAGAGGGGCAGTTTGCCGTGCCCATGGCATTTTGTTGTGTGCTGGTGGCAGTGTGGCTTCTGAAGGCTGACTGCAATAGATTTTTCTTCCCCTTTATCAGCTCCATGAGGTCATCACACTTGAAGGCTCCAGCCTTTTTGGTTCCTTTGGTGATATGGATTCAAGCAAGTTGCTCTTAAGCACTCCATACATGACAATGGAAAGAGTAAGAGTTGTTTCTTCCAGCACTGGACCAGGAACCCTCCTGCTTTAGATAAGCAGTCCTGGACAGCATTAGATAAGCTGCTGTGTCCCTCTGGCTCTTATACTGCTCCTTTCCTGTCCTGGCTGGGGAAATTTGTAACACAGGATTCTTGAGCGAAAATGAGTAAGGAATAGCTGAATGAGACCTCACTGGGGAGGGCAGCAGCTCCTCATCATTAAGCTGTCTGGACCCAAACACTGACTGGTAGCCACAGGGGCTGGATAGCTCTGACCTTCAGTGGGGAGAGAAGGATGACCCTTCTCAGAGGCAATGCGTGAGTATCTTTGAGTGCAAGGGAGTGGGAGCAGTGGTTGTAGGCAGAAAGGCAGAGGGGTGCCAGCTCTTTGGTGAGGGAGAACTGGAAAACACAAAGAGAGGGACAGCATGGCTGTGGTAAGGCCATCACCAGGGCTGGGATTCCAGGGAAGAGTGCCCTGCTCCTTGGTCCATCTGTGGGGTGGGATGAGCATTTTGTGAAGCAGGAGCAAGTGTGTTGGCTGCCTGGGTGGGGAGTGAAAGCATGGAAAGGGGGCTCAGGTGGCAGGCATGCAGCCCTGGCTGGCTGTCCTGCCTGTCTGTGTCCCTCAGGAGCTCCCTGGAACACCCACAGTGTGCAGCCAGGCCACCTTCACAGCTTCTCTTTAGCTGGCAGCAAAGCACTCTGCCCCTGGGCTGATGTGGGCTCTGGGGTGTTGTGGTGAGGGGTGGCATTGGGAAGGTTCTGGAAGAAAGGTCTTCCCCAGCTTGACCATCAGCAGGTTTCACTGTTTTACTTCTTCAGGATGGTGTGGACCCATGTTGGGTGCATAGCTCCCTGTGTCAGAGGAGACCCAACACCTGCTCCCATGGTTGTAACCTCTCCCTTTCTGTTTCTGTGCCCCCAGGCGTCGACACTGGCAGACGGAGCGAGAGGAGCGGGAATAGTATGTTGTTTTTGAGGGTCTTGTTTCTTCTTTTTCTTGCTCGCACTCTCTCCTTTTCTCTTGCAGTTTTCTGTCTTGCTTTTGAACTAATCTTAAGTGGCTGGGAGTTTGGGCTTGGATTTGTGCCTCCTGGTGGATTCATGCTCTTCTTTTTCTCTCACCTTGGTGTCAGCCACAACCACAGCTGGATGCACTCTGGTTTTCTCCTAATAGCATTTAAATGCTTCCTGAGGGCAGCAGTGCTGAGGAGTTCCCAGTGGAGGGTGTCACATCACATGACCTGCTCTACCTGCCCATGTCCAGCTATTCTGCCTTATGGTAGAGAAAGTAAACCCAGTTGCCTGAGCTCACAGCAAAACTGGGTCATCTGGGCACAGGGGAGCGTCCTTTGCCTGGTCCCTCTTGTGCCAGGATGCCATGGGTGCTGCTCCTACACCAGCTGCAAGGGCTGGTGGGTGCATGGAGAGAATCTGGCAGGCAGTTGGAAGACTTCTGTCTCTTTCCTTTACCCTGTGAGGCTGCCAGGACCAGGGCAAGTTTTGGCCCTTCTCCCTTGCCACCTGCTTCTGGCTGGCAGCACACCTGGCAAGGCAGCACCTGTTTCCTGTCTCTTTCTCCCCATGGAATCAAAATTCCTGCCTCAGCCCTGCTGAGGGCATCCTCCAGCACCTTGGCCTAGCATTGGTGGTTAAGCAGTGCCACAGGTCCTTCCTCCTTTCTTCTTTCTTGCTGCTTTTATGCCTAAGAAAAGAGCATCCCCTATGCCTCGCTGGCTGTCTGGGTGGTGCATGCTGGAGAGGATATAATCAACTGGCAGGATGGAACCTGTGATGGTCATTCCAACCAGGCTGATGTGTGTCTGAGGCTGGGGGAGCAAGCTGCAACTTCACTTCTCGTGCTCCATCACTTGCAAAGCAGGTACCTGTCACTGCTACTGTCTTAAAAGGGCATAGGGATGCTCCTATTTTCGTAGTTGTTCCTTGCCCCCAGAGAAGCAGAGCAATCAGAGCTATTGAAAACAGATGGTGGTAGCTGTGGTACATGGCACAGAGGGGACCCCTCGCTATGCTTGAATGCTTCACTAGTGGTTTGCCCTGCTTCAGGTGTGTCTGGCAACTTTTCACAGCTAACACCTTGTAGGAGGAGTAAGGCAGAAGTAGCAGAGCTGTCATGTTTTGAGGTTTTTTAGGAGGGCAGCCTCAGTTATCCTTACAAGTGCTCATCTTTCTCTAGGGACCTGCTTCTTTCTGCTTCTGTTCTTCATCTGAGCTTGCTGGACCTCTCTGCTGACCTTCCCAAAAACCTACTGCTTGCTGGCACAGTGTTCATAGCCAGAAATTTCCAAAAGCCTGTGGAGATCTTTTCCTGACTGTGTTCCTCCACAGCTGGTGGCTCCTTCCCATCCCAGATGTTCTCTGCACTGGGGTACAGTAGAACATGGTGAATTGAGGACACCTGTATACTGACTGACATTCCCAGCCCTTCAATGTGCAGCATTGCTCTTGGTGCAGGAGGACGTCCTCTTCAGGTGTGTCCCTTGGCCTGAGAATTGGCAAGTGTCCTTGTCCTGCCCCTTGCCAGGGCTTGTAGTAGCCATTGACAATCAGTGACTCAGTCTGCACTGGGAGATCATTGCAACCCACCTGCATCTCTCTGTGTAGAGGTAGTCATCACAGAGCCCTGTGGAGCTTGTCACCCACATAGCCACCTCCTGCCTCACACAGCAGCAACCCCCTTCCACAGCATGCCTTGGCCTCTCCTCCCAGAGCCTGCATTTCCCTTGGCCTGAGGCTTGCCACACCTCAAACCCTGTCCTCTCTCCTTGGTAGGGACTGCACCGTATCTGAGGTAGCGGGCAGGGTTCCACCTTAAGTTTCTCCTGGTTTTAGGTCAACTATGCCTCCATCCACTTGCTTTGTTAGTATTTTGCTTTAAAAAGCTGTCAGCCAGTTGCGGGTTTCATTGGAACTATCTCTTCAGCTTCCTGCCTTTGGCAAGCTTCTCTGTCTCCTCAGAACTGTCAGTCATCCTGATTATTATCTCTACATCCCACTGCATGGAGCTGAGTTAGTCTGGTCATCTCGTAACGTGACGTTCTTCTCAGTTTTTCCTTCAAGCACTGCTTGTGCTCTGCCCTTTGGTTTTCAGTAACAAGGAGCTGAAAGTGCACAGTGTCATCATGCTGGGCTCTCCTCAGGGCTGTGGACAGCAGAAGCTAACCCTTGCTACCTGTGCACAGCTGGAAGGCCTCTGGGAGTTTAAAAGGCTGAAGGTCTGAGAGCTTGGTGAAAGCTCGCTCTGTCCCTCCAGAGCAGGGTGTTGGGCTGAGCAGTTGCAAGGCTGCACACCACTGTCTAATCTGCTCTCCTGTAGTCCCATGACCTTCAGTTAATCTCTTTTCCCCTCACTCTGTTTCTCCCAGCTAAGGACTCAGCAGGTGCTGCTGTGCTCTGAGGGAGAACACGTGTCCTGTCCTCTTTCCTTCAGCAAGGTCACAAGGGTCTTTGCTTGTTATCTTTCCCATAGTGTCATCTACCTCATCTCTGTCACTTGTCTGTCAGCTGCTGCTTCTCCAAGTTCTTGTCCATCTGGTCTTCTTTGAGCCTGTACTGGTTATGAGGAGACCATGTTTTCATCTGTTTTTTTTTCCTTTGCTTCTAGACTTCATATCATCAATATCTCTTGCACCTCCAAGGTCTTTGCCTGTTCTTTTCATCTTGCAAGTGTTATTTAATTTAGGTCTCTGGACTGTTTTCTTGTCTCTTGCCAGCTGCTCTCTGCCTCCATTCATAATGAGGGGGCTGTTGTCTACTTTGGATGCTTCTTGTGCAGGTTCTTCATCTACTTCCTTCCTTATACCTGAAATGAAGTGGTCTGGGATAATCAACTCTCTTGCTTTCCTGTTCTTTAGCCTGTGGTCTTTCACTTCTAGCTGTCTGTCCCACTCCTGCTGGAGGGATTTCCAGGCAGGAGGCTGAGCTGAGGCTGTGTAGCAGGTTGGGCTGAGCCTGGCTTCTTGGCAGTACAGCCTCTGGGGTTCAGCTGTGTTGCTCCCTCTGGGATTGCCTGTACTGAAGCAGTAAGGGCAGGGAGGACTGGTGTAGCGGGATGCAGCCCACTAGACTCCCAACCTTCCTCTTCCCTGCGGCGACTGAGGCCTTACTGATGGGAGCTGCTGCCAGCGCCTCTCCGGAGCACCGGGGCTGCCGCCTTGTGGCCACACCGGAGCCAGAGAGGCTGCAGCACTCCGATTCCCACTTCTTTGTCTATACCCTATGCTAAACAAACCTCATCTTTCCTCTGTAGCAGCTCCTCTCAGCTCCTCCTCATCTCAAGGACTGCTGAATGACTCAGGTGTCCCTCAGAAGGTGCTGAGCAAGTAACATCCATGGCCAAGCCCGTGGGGGCCACCATGCTCAGGGTGCCGTCTGAGGAGGACACTGGGCTTACTGCTACCTCTGCTCTCTGGTCTCACCTCTCTCCGTCTCACCTGGGGCAAACTTACCGGAATTAACCTCTGATCTTGTCTTGTGGGTGCTCTTCATTCCTGACCAGGCTGCCTCCTCGCATCTTCTAACTTTCTCCCTCACCTCCTGCTTGTCATTTTAGCGTAGCCTCCGCCCTGCACTCCGACAACCATGACCGCTATGAGCGCCTCACCTCTGTCTCCAGCTCTGTGGACTTCGACCAGAGGGACAATGTGAGTAGCAGCAGGAGTCAAACACTTCGCCTTTGAGTAGCTAGGAGCCCACAGCTTGTCTGAACCCGAGGGCCCTTTAGAAGAAGCACTGTTTGCTCATCCCTGGGCCTTAGGTCCCACACCTTGTAGTGTGGAAGTGTGGTACAGAGCTCAAGACTCTATGTAACTATGTTGCTTCTAGACATCTACTTAAGTATGTTGTACCTCCCTGTGGTTTAACAGACATCTGTTAAACCAATCATCTCAGCATTACAAACAGTACTTGCCAGCTCCAAGTTAACAAACAGTTAACCCATCATCTCAGTGTTACAAACAGTACTTGCTAGCTCCTCCTCACACTGCTGTCTACTTATACTGCAGTTTTCCTCTCTAAGAGGGAGGCACAGTTCAGGAGGATAACAGGGTGTGATGAATGGGTGGTGATGAATGGTCTTGTCCAGGATGGTGGCTGAAGGACCTGTATGGTTAATTTTCTGGGTGTCCCTAGGCTGTGGAGAGCTTCCATGCTAGCCAGGAGCTCATAGATTGAAGTTGAGCTGAAAGTTAGAAGGGGACAAGCCACATGGCAGAATCCAGCTTGTGTTGTTCCCCATGGAGTAGCACTGTCATCTCCTCTGCCTTGGTTCATCCATGAGGTGTGTTCATGGTCCATTTCCCCCTGAGCCAGGTCTATGGAGGTGCAAGAGTCACCAGTCTTGGTCCTCTGAGCCTTTGAAGGTGGAAACAGGGGTAAGGGAACAGAGAGTGATGTGAAATCCTCCTGTCTTCTTTCTGCACAGGGTTTCTGCTCCTGGCTGACAGCTATCTTCAGGATAAAGTAAGTGCCCTCCATGCACATGGGGGACCCGTATGGGGAAGAAGGAGAAGCAGTGCAGGGCATTGGGATGCCCAGCTGGGTTGAGCTGTGTCAAGTCACTGCCCTTGTTGCAGCCCCTTCTCTGAAGAGCGCAAACAAAATGTGCTCTAGAGAGGTCAAGCAAAGGTGGGACTAGATGAGGAGTCCTAAAGCCACACAATGAGTCTGTGACAGAGGAGAGCACCCAGCCTAGGTTTCCCCTGTCTCAGTATTATCTCAGAACCAGTGTCTGCTGCTCTGTAGAGATGCTTCTCTCCCTAGGACTCCTGTTAGGAACACTGCTGTGCAAGGAATGGCTGTGAAGTGGGGACTGGAGGACTAAGAGAGACAGTCCCAGGCTGATGGTGACTCTCAGGCTCAGGAGTAGTCTTAGCTTCAGAGCACTGTGGGATAGTGGTCAGCCATCCCTTTTCTCATCTGGGCAGGCAAGGTGCACTAGAAGAGTGTGAGATGGGGTTTGCATGTGTCCAGCTGCCTGTCCTGGGGGGCAGAGGACAAGGGCATGGGGAGTGGGGCTCCAGTAAGCATTACACAGGCAGGTCCAAGGCTGGATGCTGGGCTCCCTACCCCAGGGCTTCACCACAACTCTGTAGGACAGAACCAGGAGTGTTGTGTGGGCTCAAATCAGGAGGGCAGCCATGACCCTGTACTCTTCTCCAACAATTGAGGGAATGTAGAAGATTGCCTGATAGCCTTTCTCTCCCTGGCAGGGATGATGAGATCCGGGACAAGTGCGGGGGTGATGCAGTGCACTACCTGTCCTTCCAGAGGCACATCATCGGGCTGCTGGTGGCTGTGGGTGTGCTCTCCGTGGGCATTGTGTTACCTGTCAACTTCTCAGGGGATCTGCTAGGTGAGAGCAAGGAGCCTTTGGCTGGGCTGGGGGAGCTGCTTTTAACACTGTGTCCCAGACCACTGGGGAGCAGTGGAGGCAGAACAGGACTGGACTAACACAGACAAGCCCTGACTGCTGTCCCACTTTGAGCATGCCACATCCAGAGGGCATCCCTGGGCAGCTTGGGTTTTGGGTTGTTCTGCAGGTGTGATTCCTGCTCCAGCCCACCCCAATGGTGCTCTGGGCTACTCAGTATAACTGAATGTGCTTGTGTCTGCCTTTTTCCCTCTAGAAAACAACGCCTACAGCTTTGGGAGGACAACTATTGCTA
This sequence comes from Pedionomus torquatus, assembly GCA_013398155.1. Classification (NCBI taxonomy): domain Eukaryota; kingdom Metazoa; phylum Chordata; class Aves; order Charadriiformes; family Pedionomidae; genus Pedionomus; species Pedionomus torquatus. The sequence goes on from VZRU01012790.1 coordinate 376,648, forward strand.
ACCTGAATTCTGGGTATGTGTGGGTGTACAGGGGTGGGATGGATAATTGAGGGCCTCAGGGCGGTACTTTGTAAATGTCCACCTGCTGCAGAGCCTCACCTCCTTGAAGGTTTTCTGCCCTCACTGTGGGCCCACTGTGCTGGCTCCAATTTCTAGGCTGAGCTCCTGGAAGTTGGTTGTAGGACATGTGGGCGCTGTGCTGGTTACACTGCTGATGGCCCCCATGCCTTCAGGGCCTGAGCAGCCATACTCAGAACTGTAGTGGCAACCTTGCATTGACCTTTGTGGTTTTCCTTATGACAGGAATAACCTGCTGTGGCTGCACACATCTTTTGCCTTCCTGTACCTGCTGCTGACAGTGTACAGCATGCGCCGGCACACCTCCAAGATGCGCTACAAAGAGGATGACCTGGTGAGCAGGATCTGGCCACTGTCTCAGGCACATTTTCCCATGCCCTTCTATATCAAGTCAGATGGCTTTGGAGAAGGTGCTGAGCACCCCTCATTCCACAGCAATTTGGAGCTGTCTTGTTTTGGTTGTTCTTTTATTCAGCCTGGCTAAAGGGCAGATCTCTTCCAGAGCAGCAGCCCTGACTGTGGGGAAACAGGAGAGGCCTGTAGTGGGTGAACGTGTTGAGGGCCACCCTGTGCCTTCCTTGGGAGTTGCTCCTTCATTTCTTAAGGGTACCTCCTGTTTCTGTTCAGGTAGCTGCAGTGTAAGCCCCTAGTCTGTCAGTCTGCAGCACACCAGGATGCCAGCAGTTAGTGGAAGAAGAAAGGGGGAGCCCTCGTTGCTAGAAGTGATGGGGCTGCCCTTTCCCATCACTGAGTCAGGCCTTGAGGGGTGGGGGGTGGGTTTGTGCAGTCCAGTCTGTCACACCATCCACATCTGCCTGCCCCCTCTCCTTTTTTCTTCCTTTCTAGGTTAAGCGAACTCTCTTTATCAATGGGATCTCAAAATATGCAGAGCCAGAAAAGATCAAGAAGCATTTTGAGTGAGTCTCACTGTGACCCTAATTAAAGGCTGCTTTAAAAACAGGGATGTTTTTGTTGGGGTAGTGCAAGCATTCCCTGGAATGGCAGTAATACATTGAGAGCAGAAACATTCTTATTTTAGGCATCTCACTGTTATTTTTCTGCACAGATTTCTATCTGAATGTGCAGTGTCCCTGGTTTTGTGCCTTGGAGTACACATAGCTATGTTGCATACCCATAGTATGTCAGAGTGGTAAGCAGTGGGGCAGGACACATCCTGGGACATAGTTAAGTTCAGAGGTGAGACGCAGGCAGGAGGTGCTCAAGCAATGACTATGGGATGTTGACTGCTGCTTCTGCTCTGATTGCAGTCTTTGTAGAAAAAGGGCTTTGTAACAGAAAAAAAAATTAAATTACTCTTCCTTCAGGACCTGAATGAACACACTGTAAGCCATGTTTAGAAGCACTATGGGGAGAGGAGATATGCTTTGTACTTTTTGGGAACCCTTCTGCCTCTTTCTGCTCCCAAGCCCTCTGGTCTGTGAAACCAGAGAGGGATGTATGGGGTCAGAGTGGTGCCTTGTGCCACAGGGGGAAAGTCCAAAGAGGCTTCTTGTGCCAGAGTGTGGAGGATGTAGCTTCTGCTATAAGGGACAGAGCCTGCAGACTCCCTGCTGTCCCCAGAAAACTCTTGCTATGCATCATGATGCTCAACCCAGAGCACAAGAGAAGTGCTGGGCATGTGGGGTTTGCTTGAGGGTACATCCTTTGGCATCAGGTGTGATGAGCTGGTGTTTCCTATCCACAGGGAGGCCTATGCCAACTGCACTGTCTTGGAGGCCCGTCCCTGCTATGATGTGGCCCGGCTGATGTTCCTTGATGCAGAGAGGTAACCTCTGGTTTGGAAGAGAAGGGAGTGGCCACCAATGCCGTGGCCTCCCAAAGCCACAGGAGCTTTTCTGAGCCACCCTTTTTCTTTCCTTTTCTACTGCTGTCCTGTTTCAGGAAGAAAGCTGAGCGCGGGCGAATCTACTTCACCAACCTACAGAGTAAGGACAACACCCCATCTATGATCAACCCCAAGCCCTGTGGCCACCTGTGCTGCTGTGTCATTAGGGGCTGTGAGGAGGTAGGAGGGGAGAGCTGGAAGTGTTGGGTGGTGGGGCTTGGCTGCCCAGGTCTTTGCTCTGACCCTTGTCCCCCTGCCCAGGTGGAGGCCATTGAGTACTATACCAAGCTGGAGGAAAAGCTCAAAGATGACTACAAGCGGGAAAAGGAGAAGGTGAATGTAAAGCCTCTGGGGATGGCCTTTGTCACCTTCCACAATGAGACCATCACGGCCATGTGAGTGCTAAGGGCCCTGTCCTCCCTAGGAAAGGGACCTGTCCCAGCTCTCACCTTAAATCAGGGGAATGCCAACACCAAGGCATCCACCTCAGCTTGTCCCTGCTAGCTGTCTGTGTTACCATCTCTCTCTTTGTCGTCTTCTCCAGAATCCTTAAAGATTTCAACGCTTGTAAGTGTCAGGGCTGTGCATGCCGTGGGGAGCCCAGGGCCTCTTCCTGCAGCGAGTCCCTCCATGTCTCCAACTGGACTGTCAGCTATGCCCCTGACCCACAGAACATCTACTGGTGAGCAGCTCTGTGGGCCCTGCCAATAGGAAAAGGGGTGCACCCTCCCTGTCCCCCTCCTCATCTGCTCCTCTGGTAGCTGAATGTGTTGTTCTTATTGAAGCCCAGACTGGTTGAGCTGGAGCTCTGATCTGGCTTGGAGGGGGAAAGTCTTGTGTTAGCACCCCAAGCGCTGTTCACAGAGGCTGGATGATGGTGTAGACGTGAGGCCCTGGACCTGCCCTTCTCCCTCATGCAGCCATCCTGATGCTGTCCTTCCTTCCCTCTCAGGGAACACCTTTCCATCCGGGGCTTCATCTGGTGGATCCGCTGCCTTGTGATCAATGTGGTCCTCTTCATCCTCCTCTTCTTCCTTACCACCCCTGCTATCATCATCACCACTATGGACAAGTTCAATGTCACTAAGCCTGTGGAATACCTCAATGTAAGGCCTTCGGAGACAGGTGCAGGATGGGTAGCATGGGAACAGCCCTGAGGCACAACAGCCCCTGCATGGGGAGGGGTTAGGGAGATGGGTTTTCAGTGGTACTCGGGTCCTGTCAGCCTGATTGTGAGGGAGATGCTGAGCCTGGCCAGGGGCCAGTGGCAGACGCAGTGTTGGGGACTCAGTGTCAGCAAAGGAAGCCGTAGCTGTTGCTGGCTCAAGAGTCGCTGTACTGTGTAACACACCACCTTTCTACCTCATTGCAGAACCCCATCATCACCCAGTTCTTCCCCACCCTGCTGCTGTGGTGCTTCTCTGCTCTTCTGCCTACCATCGTGTATTACTCTGCCTTCTTTGAAGCACACTGGACCAGGTAAGGACAGCCAGTACCTCTTCTTAGTCACACCAGTGTGCTGCCTGACCAATAGACACTTCTCACTGATGTAAAGCTCCTGGCTGGATCCTTCTGCTAGAACTTGTCTTCCACTCCCAAGTGTGGTGTTACATTGCAGCTTTTGGACACCCAGGGTCTGCTCTGGACAGCTGTTCTGCCAGCCCGTAGCTCTTGTTGTGCAACATGATTGTCTGAGCAGAGCTTGATGTAGGTCTACAAGAAGAAGAAAGCTGGAAGGAGTTGGGGCTGGTCACTGTGAGAAATTCTAGTAATAAAGGAAATCTTGACTTGGGAGAGCGAGCAGGGGTGGTGTGCCTGTACCCATGTTTAAGTCATGGCTTTTTCAACGTAAAATTACCTTCCTTATGGCCAGAAGCCATAGCAGCTATTTGAAGTGCAGAGCACTAGAAATTTGCTGCTTGTGAGGCACGTTCCCCACTGGATGTACGATGTAAGCTTTGTTTTCCTCTCTATTGTGATAACTAATGGGAAGGATGTCACCAGCTCCCGGGACTGCAGGACAAGAGAGATGATTGCAGAGAGTCCTGTAAAGATATGGAAAATGGGGGAGGCCCTGTGAGACAAGACAGGAGGAACTGGGACTCGAGAATAGACCTCAGACATACTGGAGGGAAAGGCACCAGAAGAAAGGACAGGGTGGGATCCAGATTAGACACTGGGAAGTGATGAGGGAACTGCATCTGGGGCTGGCAGAGTGACAGTGAAAGGTTATAACGGCCTCCTCTCTACCCTCAGGTCCGGAGAGAACAGGACAACTATGCACAAGTGTTACACCTTCCTCATCTTCATGGTCTTGCTGCTGCCGTCACTGGGCCTGAGCAGGTAGGAGTGGTGGGAACAGAAAGCAAATGTGGAGACCCAGAGCACAGGGAGGGTTGAGATGCACTCTTGGTTTTCTCCTACACTACATCCTTTCCATGCTGCATGAGTGTTCTGCCACCATCCCTTTGGGAAAGTGGTGTTTAGTTCTGGCTTGGGAGCCAGGTCGGGCCATACCTGGCTGTGTATCTAGGAACTTGAGTCAATCTGAAGATGAATTGATGTGTGTTGTGATGTTACAGATAATGCAGGAAAAATGGCATGGTTAATGGGTCTGCTGGTGAAGGATCGTCCTGGTTTTGACTGGGGTAGTTAATTTTCTTCCTAGTAGGTGGTCCAGTGCTGTGTTTTGGATTTTGGTAGGAGAATAATGTTGAATGACTGAGTTGCTGTTTGGTGCTTAGTTTCCAGCTGGAGTTAAACACGACAAGGAGGTGCTCCCCACCTCTGCACTCAGCACACACTCCAAATTTTGCACAAAAGTAGTGAATTCCCCATTTGAGGCAGAACTGAGCAGGCTACACTGCTGGCTGGGTAGCATAGTTCTGTGTAGGCTGGCAGCAATGCTCACCTGTTTGGATGTGACCCCCAAATCTTCCTGCAGGGGTTATAGAAGCACCTCGTGGCAAACAGCAGTGCATCAGCTGCCAGCCATTGGCGTGCACTCCCAGCACTGACCAGTGGCTGAGGAGGGGAACGGTGAGGAAAGAAAAAACAAGCAGTGGGCCAGGGGGTCCTCACTGTGGTAGGGAGCTGATTACACACTGTAGGGTCGGGATCTACACTCCTCTAAATTCAGGATTTGGAATATAGCCTCTCAGTGGTAAAGTCAGGCAGCTTATGAGAATAGACAAACACTCTGATAGAGGCAGAAGAATAGTCTTCCATCCCAGTGGGTAACTACAGTAACATTTCTCAGCTGGATTAAAAATGCCTTGTTGCGTATAACTTTATGACCTAGGCAGATAAATGCTCTTGGAAGGTTTGTGTTTTGACCAGATACCATTAAACAGACCATGCTTCCTTTAGAGGACTTCAGTCCCCCTGCTGTTGCTTCTGGAGCTCTGTATTCCACCAGTACCTGAGGTGCCAGAGAACTGGGAGGTTTTATATCAAAAAATCAGAATTGAGGAAAATGGGATTTGTTTCCTTAAAGGATTTTTTTTTTCTTAAATCTCTGTATTGGAGGGTGCCTTTTACCTAACTGGTTTCTTCTTTAGAGTGTGTCACCTATTCCTTACATGGATGTTGTGTCCAAACAGAGGGGAAAGGAAAATACTTTACTTATAGGATTAGGGTAAAGGGAGGAGAACACATGAGAGTGAGAAGCTTTACATCCCTTGTTGGGTGCTGAACTGTTTTTTCCCAGTGTCTGATTTACATAATTGCTGGTGACACATCCTAAGAGGGAATAAAACAGTTTATGGTGAGTCCTTCTAGAGCAGCTTCCACGTATTTACATGTTCATGTCTGTCTATTGCTGCTTCTGACTGTTCTCCTTTTCTTCTTTCCACCTTCTCTACAGCTTGGATGTGTTTTTCCGCTGGTTGTTTGACAAAAAATTCCTTGCTGAAGCTGCTGTGCGATTTGAGTAAGTGGATTTGGAGAGAAGGCCCTTCTTTGCAGTATGGGGAGGTTCTTTTTGGTGCCCAAAGATATGGGGGAGAGGCTTCTGGCTGCTGCCCTGCCGGGGGAGCACCTCTTGTAGCCTGCTCTTGCTGTCCATCCCCAGGTGTGTGTTCCTTCCGGACAATGGCGCCTTCTTCGTCAACTATGTCATCGCCTCTGCCTTCATAGGGAATGCCATGGACCTGCTGCGCATCCCTGGCTTGCTCATGTACATGATACGCCTCTGCCTGGCTCGCTCAGCTGCCGAGCGGAGAAATGTCAAACGAGTATGTAGCAGGGCTGAGGGGGTATGTGTTGGGGGTGGGAGAGCTATAACGGGGCTCCCCTGATGCTGTGAGTACAGCTGGGTGTGTTGAACACCCCTGTTGAGCTCCTGGGGTCGTGTTGATGGGTCTCTGTTCCCTCTTGCAGCACCAGGCCTATGAGTTCCAGTTTGGGGCTGCTTATGCCTGGATGATGTGCGTCTTCACAGTGGTCATGACATACAGCATCACTTGCCCCATCATTGTCCCTTTTGGTAAGCGATACTCCACTGCCTCCCTGTGTCAGAGGCTGGGGGGTGGCAAGAAGAGTCACGTGGGAGAGATTCCCTGTACAGGAGGTACTGGGAAGGAGGCTGATTCCCTTCTCTGCTGGCATCCTTCCCCTCTCTCCAGGGCTCATGTACATGCTACTTAAGCACCTGGTGGACCGATACAACCTGTATTATGCTTACCTGCCTGCTAAGCTGGACAAGAAGATACATTCAGGGGCTGTAAACCAGGTGGTGGCAGCCCCCATCCTCTGCCTCTTCTGGCTTCTCTTCTTCTCTACCATGCGCACAGGTGAGGGCTGAGCTGGAATTCCAGTCCCTGGCATCCTCCAGAGCCACTTCCCTGGCTGGCCTGTGGTCCTGGCAGCCCCCAGCCACAGAACATAGTCGGGGTCCCTCTGACACCACCCTTTCATTTTCTGTTTGCCCCAGGGTTCCTGGCCCCCACTTCAATGTTCACCTTTGTGGTCCTTGTGATCACCATTGTGATATGCCTGTGTCACGTCTGCTTCGGGCACTTCAAATACCTCAGCGCTCACAACTACAAGGTGAGGTGGAACGCTGATTGGGAGTGCAGAACACGCTTCTACAGTGGGGGCTCTAGGAGGGGCCTAGAATTGCTCCCTGATAGAGCTGTTGAACTCTGGCTTCACAGTTCCTGAAGCCAATCCCTGCTGCCTCTATGCTACTCCTGTGGTGGGACAGCAGATGCGTCATCCCAGCAGTCTCTCAGTTCTTCCTTTCCTTTCCAGATTGACCACACAGAGGTGGACTCCATTGAAAACAGGCAGAACGGGAGACCTGCCACCAGCCTGCCTGCTCCCAAATCCGCTGTGAGTCCAGTCCCCCACCTCCGTGCCCCAGTCTTGGCAACCTCCTTAAGGAGGGTGGTAACTCCCTGTCCAAGTACCTTGCTCTTCGCCTCTCTGAGGCAGCACCCAGACTTTTCTAGCAAGAGTGGGATGTTGGGCCCTGTGCTAGGCACCCAAGCTGGGTGATGAAATTCAACCCACCCCCTAGATCCCTTTCCTACTGCTCCTCAGATGCTGTGCATCTACTTTCTGCCTCTCTCTTGGCTGGGATAGTGAATCCAACTGGGTCAGCCTCCCTTTTCTTTCTGCATCTTTGAGCACTTGCCCATCAGCAAAGGCTGCCACCGACTGGGCTGGTCCTGGTGTCAGCACAAAGACTCTCCATGGGCATTGCCTTAAAGGCTGTGGAAGTGCTCTGGGGACTCTCTCCTCCCCTGCCCAGCTCTCCAGGATCTCAGAGTCAGTTTTCTGAACTTCTGCTTGGCTCACGGGCTCTATTCCAGCAGCTTCCTTCCACCTTCAGATTTTTTCTAGTTGAGATCTGCAGAGCTGTTCAAGGAGTATGGACAGAGCCTTCTGCTTCCTTAGGAGAGCAGGGCTTGGGTTTAGACTTGTAATCCAGTCTCTGCATCTCTAAGTGCAGCAGCATCTCTCCACAAGGAGATTCCCCTTAAGAGGCAGGCACAGCTGCAGAGGGGGACACATCCACTGGCAAAAATGGGAGCACTCTTCCAGTCCTCGTGGGCTCTGAAGTGCTGAGAAGCACCATTCTTTCCCAGCTCTCGCTCCCTGGGGGTGATGCCTTCCCAGGATGCTGGGTTTTGGCTGCAGCCATACTGCAGGCGCATCTGCTATTAGAGGGCCAAGCCAGCCCTGCTTTTAACCGTTCTCCTGGTACACCCAATGGAGTCTGGGCCTTTCCTTGCCCTCCCAGCATATTCCCATGCTCAACCTCTTGCGCTTTGCCTGTTGGGCTCTGCTGCCATGAAAAGTATCCCTGCGCTCACCTGTGTTTCTGCTCTTCCCCGCCCCATGTGTGGCCCTGGCAGAAGTACATCGCCCAAGTGCTGCAGGACTCCTCGCCAGAGGGTGAAGCAACGGAGTCGGAGGAGCAGGGGTCACAGGACGAGGAGCTCATCAACACAGATGGCATGAACGACACGGATTTCCAGTCATGTGAGGACAGCCTGATAGAGAACGAGATCCACCAGTAGTAACCTCGGAGGGAGGGAGGGGAAGGAGGCCCAGGCACGGGGCAGGCTGTATGCGCGGAGACCTAAGAAGAGGCATCGAAGGTGCTGGCCACTGCCCTTGCCCATCCGCCCTCCAGGGCCACTGCCTTCAGCGAAGGCAGGGGCCCTGCCACAAGCTCTCCGTTTCCCTGCCCCTCCACCCCTGCGCTGGCCCAGCAGCTCGGCAGGCGTGCTCTTTACTAGCTACCTTCTTTCATGCATCCCCTGAACCCTGGGGTCTGGGGAGGAGGGGGGACTGTGACCCCTGTGGTGCCACTCTGGACCCTCAGGGAGGAGGAGGAAGGCTGGGTGTTTTGTGGATTGGGGCACAAGGGGAACCTCTGACATCTTCTCATCAGGCCCCTCTGTCCCCCATCCTCCTGGCAAGAAACACTAATGATTTATTAGATTTACAAGAAGGTGACAAACAAAAAGCTTTAGTCAGTGTATTGGAAGTACTCTTTAGGGAGGGGGATGGCTTTTGTTGCTCTTTATTCCCTGTGTGCCCTTTCTCAATCCCTTTCAGCCTCCTCTTGGTTTGACATGCCAGGTGCGAGTGGTGGTGACAGAGACCTCCCCCCCACCAGGAAGGTGACTGCCTGGCCTTGCAGTCAGGAGTGGCATCACGCTGGGGAAGGGGTGCAGGGTTGGTGCAAGCTAGGCAGCCCCTTCCAGGGTGAGGGGTGCTGAGGGCATTTCTCGTGGGCAGAGGGAGGCGCAGGCAGCCTCTCCCCCCCAGGTCCTGTCCCCTCTTCCCCCAGGGGCACAGGCAGGGGATTACAGCATCACTTTAAGTGGCAATTTTTTTTGCACGTTTTACTCCCCTTTCAAACAAATCAACCTGATCCCCATGTGGTACTGCAGCCCCCTTTGCTGCCCTCCATCTGCACAGCAGGGTCGGGCCTGGGGGGGCTGTGCTGGGGGTTTCCTCGGTGCTAGGGAGAGGGGAGAAAGGGTCCTGGACTACAGGCCCTCAGCACCCTGCAGGATGCCTGGTTATGATGGGGCCCCATGGGCTGCCTTCCCTGAGCTGCTGCAAGGTCTTCCCCCAGCTGAGGTGGTCAGAGAGGGAGGGAGCCCTGGGAGAGGAGCCCCTGGGGGCCCTCTTCAAGCAAGACCACCATTTTCAGGAGCACAAAACCTAACCGGGCCGTGCTGGCTTTCTTCACCTGCCCTAACTGGTTGAGTCACCAGTCACCCCAGCATCACCCAGCCTGTGAGGGGGGCTGTTCTTCCCTTACCTCTGCCCCTGCCCTCTCCCTGGTGATAGCTGTGTCCCAGGGTCAGGCAGGGGACATGATTGATGGGAGAGGTCAACTGGAGCCCCTGGCACCTGCAGGGAAGTCTGACCCTCTTTTAAGGGCTCTTTGTAAGGAGGTTTCTGGTCAGGATCAGTTGCCCTCAGTTGCTTCCCCCCTCCCCTTGTGTAAAATGTAAGGAAAATAATAAATCTCCCTGCTATTGAGCTATATTTATTTCCCTCAACCCCTGCCACCATCCTGTTTGGTGCTCATTGCAGACACTACCACCCTCCCTTTACCTGTCATCTGTGGGTGCTGCACTGGCTTTACTGGGGCTGTGCCCTCCAGGGTCTTATGGGGCTGGGTAGAAGGGGGCAGTCATTACCTTTTCAATCACCTGTGCTGGCCCTGGAGCTCCAAGCACTTTAATAGACCTGAGCAAGTGAAGCATCAGCCACGCTCGGCTCTGCTCTGGGGAAGAGCAGTCACGTTCCCTGGCTTTTCTCCCCCTTGCCCCCCATTAGAGGACACATGGAGCAGGCGGGGGGCTGCTCCAGGGAGGATGTAGCTGACTTTCCCATACACCTCTCTATAGGAATCCCAGGCCCAGAGGAAAGGGGGGAGAGAGGGGAGGAGATGTGGGTCTTCAGCATGTGGGGAGGGCAGCCTGCCCTGGCTCCTGGGGCTTGGTGGGGGCTGGAGCCTGTGTAGGTGCAGAGGGGCATGGTGAATGTCACCTGTCCCCTCCAGCGAGAGGCTGGCAATGAAATGAACACGTGAGCTGAGAGCTCCCAGGCTGGGGTGGGGAGGATGTTGATCCTGCTTCCCTGGTCTTGCCCCCACCTACTGCCCTTGCCCCCAGCCCAGCAGACCAGCTGGGATGCTCCAGTCTCTGTAGGTACAGCCATGGCCCGGGGCTGCCTCTGCGGCTGTTAGGAGAGCTGTGTGTTCTGAGTGGCACTGTCTGTGTAGAGATGTGTATAATACCCTGTATATATTTGTGTACAAAATTAAAAAAAAAAAAAGGGAAAAAAGAAAGTTATTGTTCTTGTAGTCTTCTGTGTGTGGAGCAGGTTGGGGGCTGGGACCTGGGAGGAGAGGACCCCAGCTGCAGCTGGGATGCAGGACGTGTGGTGCAAATGGAGGAGTTGGGGGGTTGTGTCCTCCCCCTGTGTGAGTACAAGCCCTGTCCTGCTGCCAGGAGCTAGGCTCTCTCTCTGGCTGGCAGAGGCATCAAAGGCTCTGCTGCTAAAAGCAGGTGGCTGGGGAGCAGCGTGCACCG
>VZRU01012790.1:390067-410008 GCA_013398155.1 Pedionomus torquatus
CAGCCAACCCCCAGGACTGCTCCCTAGGGCAGGGCTGAGTGAGTCCCTGGCAGCTGCTGCATGCTCATTAATTCTTGTATTCAGTAACTCTTGCTCAGAGGACTCACTGCAGAGAGCTGAGGTATGAGACAGGCCTCCGAGACAGTGACCCCAGGCTCCCAGCTCCCAGCGTTTGGGCTCTGTGGTTTCACGTGCGGTGCAGCATGAGTAAAGGGCAAAAAGCTCTCCTTTCCCTGGCGCCCTGCAGGGCTGGGAAGAGGCAACGCCTGGGCACAGACAAAGAGAACCAAAGACCAAAAGAACAACTCTGCCCGCTGCCAAGTCCCTGCAGGCACCGCTGCAAAGGGAAGCTTGAGGGAAGGGAACAAGGAAATTGCACAGGTATTTGTACAGGTGTTTGATGGAAACTGCTCCGAAGCACAGGAGGCAGGACAGGGGACAGCCTGTGTGACGAGATTACAGGAGCTCTCTCCTACCCCAGGAGTGTCAGCTGTGAAAGCAGCTTTAAAGGCCACCCGAGAGCTAATGAGACAGGAGGAGAGCAGGGTCACAACAAGGATGGTCACTGTCCTGGGTGGATCTGAGAAGGCAGGTGGGCAGGGGTGGTCAAGGCCAGAGAAAAAGCTGTGTCCCGGTTTGAGGTTTTAGTGATCTGAGCGCGATGCAAATGGTATGGAGTAAGGGGTGGAATGTCCTGGTTTGAGGTAAAACAGGACCGACTTTCTGTTCAGTAATTTTTTATCTTAGCTAGGCCTCTCCTAGCTCCCTGAAATGAACAGCATATTGTGGAGAAAACTGCTCATTCTCACAGTGATAACACAGATGTTTGTACTTCATGCCAAGGAACAGCGTGCAGAGAGGTTCTTGCTTGTGCTTATTGCTGTGACAACCAAGGTCAGCTCTTTTGTTATTTGACTTGTTGGAGGGTCGGAAACGGAAAAAGCATAGAGGGGTCACACATGGGGAGGAGAGGACGGGACAGGTGACCCAAACATGACCAATGGGGTATTCCATCCCATCTGCCCCATGCTTAGTATAAAAGCTGAGGGATCACAGGGACAGCCCTCTGTCTTCAATGGCCGACGTCTGAAGAGGACTCTGTTCATCTGCCTCTGCTCCCGATCTGTGCGTTCCTGACTCCAGAGCTGGAATCCAGTTCCCATCCATTGCTGAGTCCAGTCTGGAACTTCACCAGTACCTGCTGGTGACAGCATCCTGGGAGCTTAATACAGGTTTGTATATATTGTATCTATTTCATTATATCTCTTCTTTTATTTAAATATTAATACTTTATTAAAGTAGTTTAGTTCATTCTAAACTTATAAATCTCTTCCTCTCCTCTCTTTGGTGGGGAGAAGAGCCATCTGTCATTCTGGTTTAGGCCAATTTGGCTCAAACTGAGAAGCTGGAAAAGCCGTTCAGGCACAAGCCCAAAGCAGGAACAAGCCCTGGCCTTGCAGGTCCACTTGCTCCTTGGCCGAAAGCCTGTGGCTGCCTGCAGTGGTGCAGAGCTGGCTGGTGACCCCAGCAGGGACCCCCTTGCGCCACTTCTTTAGCTGAGGACAAGATGGAGCAGACAGTATGGCAACCCAGAGCAGGATATCCCAAAACCTCCTCCATGCCAGGGTGGGCAGAACAAGCTGCCTGAGGCAAGCTCCTGTAGGTGGGGATGGGGACAGGGCAGTTCCTGGCCGGGGCTGGGAGTATAGGACCACACTACAATTGTTTTTGAACATCCTGGTTGTCCTTCCCTCAGGTGAGGGACATGACTCCTGACCCCATTTGCAACCTGTTCCCTCATTAGCAAGGGTTTGCCCCTCTGGGGCAAGGTGGGGTGGGTTATAAAGCAGGTGCCCAGTGACGCCTGTGGGAGGGAGCAGTGGGATGACAGCTCCTGCAGTGACATGGGTAGGGCAGAGCATTCCCAGCTGCAGCCAGGCACAAGGAGAGGAGGAGGAGGAGGCCCACAGCTGGTGACACTGTTTGGGACCACCATGTTTAGCCCTGTCACCAGAAGGACAGCAGTGGAGAGCTTCTTCCTGGGGTTGGGCCAGGTCATGCCAAACTGGGCTGAGGCGTGTTGGCCACGCTAGGCTAAGTCCCACCAGGCCAAGCTGTGCCGATCCCATCTGGGCTGTGCCACGGCAGACAAAGACACTACGTTGGGCTGCATGTTGCCCTGCCAAGCCCTACTGTGGCCGTGCCTATCGGCAATGGCACCACCCGACATAGCCACACCGTGAGTCACAGAGGGCGCGCACGGGCAGCCCCACTGTGGGAAGCCCCAGGGCAGTGGGACCGGCTCAGGATGGGCCCTGCTGGCACCAGCACCGAGGGGCAGCTGGTGTGGTCAGTGCCAGCCGTGACTGCCTGGGCTTGCAAGAGTGAGGCAACGTGGGTACAGCCTCTCCCCACGCACAAGGGGAGAAGGGCCCCCCGTGGTAGGTGACTCCTTCTGGGACCACTGTGCTCAGCCCCGATGCCTGGGGTAAAGGAGCCCTGGGGTGGGGTGTAGTGCAGAGCTTCACCCGGTTAAGCTGCGATGTCAGAGGCATGGGCAGTGCCATGTCACTCACAAACCCTTTTCCCAGGGGGAAGTTGCTTCCCCTTCTCCTTCCAGCCCCGATCCCTTTGCCTGGAGCAAAGTCGGAAGGAGCGCGCCCAGATCGGCGGTACCGCTCCTCCCGGGGAGCTGGGAGTGGGTGACAGCGGCCGGGACCGCACCACCGCCTCCGGTAAAACCCTTCCCGGGAGCTGTGAGCGGTCGCTGCGCCTTTAATTCCCCCTCCCACCGCCCCTCCCGGCTCGTCTCGTACATCCTGCCCGCCGAAACCCCACCTTCCGCGGGGCCGTACTGAGCCGAGCCAGGCTGGGCTGGGCTGGGCTGAAGCGGGCAGGGCGGTGGCGGCGGCAGCTTCCGTAAGTCCGTCCATCTTCCCCCCCGATCCCCATCCTCACCCTTATCGGATCCCCCAGCGTGCGGGTCAAGAGTGTGGGAGGTGTCCGCCCGTCGGCGGGGTCCTTCTCCCCGGCTCTGAGCTGCTCCAGGCCGGCCGATCCCGCCCCAGCCCTTTATTATCCCTGGGGATTTTTGTATTAGATAACGCAGAGATTTTTGTATTAGCCGCAGAGACCCGGAGGCTTCTCAAATCAGGGCGACGAGTAAACTGGGTACCGCAGCCACCCGGGATGCGATGCCGACCCCGAGCCAGCGCCGCATCTCGTCGAGGGGATGGGGGAGCACAAAGGGAAGGTTGCAGGAAATCAGGATCTTCGGCAGCCGGAAGGCTGGGAAGGGCCTAAGAGCTACTTGCGCAGTGTGGGACCCTACGGGCGGCTGTGGCTCCCTGCCCCGAGCTGAGTATGCGGCAAGATGCGATGTCTGGGCTCTCCCGAGCTGGTTTTAAGGAAGGGAGCTCCCCCCGCCTTCCATCTCTGAGAGCAGCTGGCAAACTAGAAGTCTGCAGAGATTTTTGGCTGGACTTCAGCAATGATGCGCTCCAGTGGTTTTTAAGTGTATGCTAAGGTGCAAGAGGTATCAAGGGCCCTGCTGGGACCACCATATCTTTCTGCTCTCACCTGGGAGGGATCAGAGGTGCCTCTGATATTGGAAAGCATCATACTGTGGTTGGATGTTGGCTGGTGTGGAAAACTGCTGTGAGGGCTTGTCTTGTCTCTGCATGCTCATCACTCCTCTGGGGAGGACCCACAATGGCCTTAGGAGGGTATCAGCAACCAACCCCATTGCTTAAGGTACCACATGGTTCCTTTCCCATCCTGGGGTCTGAAATATTTTTCTTTGCTCTGCGCTTGCGTGACCTCTGTCTGCCACCGAGCACAACCTTCCCGAGTATTTTGAGCCACAGAGCTAAGAATAACTTGCACAGTGCCCATGTCTCGGCAGCACACAGCTCCCGTGTCCGCAGCCATGTCCAGCTCCGGTAGGCAGGGTGGGAGAGGGTTGCAGGGAGCCTGGCAGCAGCTACGGGCAAGGGGATGGCAGGCTGTGGTGTGCGTGCTGGGAAGGTGGGAGGCCGTGGTGGCTGAATTTGGGATTCTTCCCCCTGTAGCACCCCTGGGCTCTGGGCAGCAGCTCAGACTGGAGCAGCCACCCCACAGTGAGTGCCTTGCTGCTGGGGGAGGTTGCCAGGGTGCTGGATGGAGGAAGTGGCGGGGAAGGGCTGAGCTCCATTGATTTGGGGCCATCGTAGAGGAGAGGAGACTTGCACCGCCTAGGAGCAGGGCAATGGGTTTAGAGCATCCCAGGGCAGGAATGAGTGATGAGGAGGAGTAGATTTTGATTTTTCTCCTGAAAAGCTTCTGCTTAGGACAGCCCCTTGAGGGAGCAGCCAGGTTTATGCCCTGTGCACACGCCAAGAGCTTGCACTCTCTGCTGTTGCCTGCCTTCCCCCAGCTACTGCAGGGCAAGGAGCGGTGTCTCTCCGGGGCCAGGCTGTATACTTCCCCTCTGGGACGAGGTGCTGGGGAGGCAGCAGCCAGTGCTGGCATCCAAGCTCGCTGCTCTGAGTGGGTTGCTGGCTCCTGGGTCATTTTCCTGAGGACTGCTTTCCTCTCTAGCGTGGAGAAACCTCCGGGGTATTCAGCGCCCACCTCACTGGGTGAGTGGGAGCTGAGATGGCTGGGGAGCTGGGCAGGGTAAGCTGCCAATGCTGGTGGGCCCATGGTGGTGGCACCTGCCCCGTGTCCCTGCTGCAGGTGACCCTGCTCGCATGGTGGGGTTGGACCAGACAGCGAGAGATCGGTGGAGGGTGGGGGGAGCTCTGCGGGGCCTCCTGGTGTCGGGTTGCCCCTCTGCACCCCACGTCCCTTCCCGGGTGCCTCCCAGCAGGCTGCTTGAGTCACCCTTCTCGGGTGGGAAGGGCCGTCCCACCTCTTCCTTCCCTCCTCGGCCCCATAGATAGAGCTGCGGCTGCCCCGCGGGGCTCCTCCCTTCCCGGCCCGGTTGACTCAGTGCTCAGGCAGCCAGGGCGTCGGGAGAGGGAGATGCCGCGGGGCGGCCTCTGGTGCCGGGACCAGGGAAGGTCTGGGAAAGCTGTGCCGGGAATAGAAAGCGCCTGAAATTCCTCCGGACTCGGCCTTTCTGCTCAGCAGGGATGGGATGGGATGGGATGGGATGGGATGGGATGGGATGGGATGGGATGGGATGGGATGGGAGAGCTGCCTTCTCCCAGCCAGCCCTCCAAGCCGCTTTGGTGTCCCCTCAATACCGCCGGGCTGGAGGCCACAGCTCGAAACGGGGCTGCTGCCAGGGGTGAGATATTGTTGCTACAAACTGGCAGATGAAACTTTCTAAGGCTCATTTTAAAGTTTTAGCAAGTGGGCGTTCTTTCTTGCAGCGCTGGGTGCACAGGGGATAGCTCCTCCTGTTGTGCACGCCAAATGCTGTCGTGGAGCCAAATTTATACACAGCAGGCATACATGGTCAGTGTCAGCCCAAGAAAACAGTAGCATATTCATCACATTTCTGAAAATTCATTTTCATATTATAATGAGCTTTTGGGCATGCGTAGCCATGTTGTCTGGTGGTCCTCATTTTGAGTGAGGATGGTTTCTTCCTTGATCTTTGTCTTCTTCGTCTGTACTTTGTCTTGCTTTTCATGTTAGTGAAACAGTCTAACTGCTTAATTGATCGTTAAAACTAATGATCTTCCTGCTACTGCCTGTTTTTCAGACAATGTCCATAGAATCGTAGAATTTATTGTCCGTATTTATTGTATTTTTGCCTTAGGCCACCATGCTTTCAAGGCCACATACATTCTTTCTTATCTTTTTAAGTCCTTGAAAGGATTTAGGATGGTTACTAAAATAGCAACATTTCTTCTCTAGAAGAACATTCTCTACAGAATAGATAAAATCTGCTTTAGGTATCAATGTGGGGAGGTTCTCCTGGCACCTGGGCCCAGCCTGGGGATCTTCTGTGTGCCGGGTCTGCTCACTGTGCTGGAGCAACACCGGCAGAGAAGGTTCCTGCTGTGGGGGTGGTGGGGAATTGGTTATGGCAATTACCCACGGTAAGCCTGGCACTGTGTCAAATGGCTGGTGCCACCTACTAGCAGGGTGCACGACCTCTGACTGGCCATGCCCATCTCATTGCAGGGAGTGGAGCTGAAAGTAGCACTGCTGGTGCCCAGGCATGATGCCCTTTGGTGGGATGGCTGCACGTCTACAGAGGGACCGCCTGAGAGCCGAGGGCGTGGGCCAACACCACAACGCCATCAAGTACCTCAACCAAGACTATGAGGCCCTCAAACAGGAGTGCATTGAGAGTGGCACCCTCTTTAGGGACCCCCAGTTCCCAGCTGGCCCCTCTGCCCTTGGATTCAAGGAGCTGGGGCCACACTCCAGCAAGACACGGGGGGTGGAGTGGAAGCGCCCGTCGGTAAGTGCTGGGCTTGCTTCTTCTTGGGCTGAGCTGGCATCCCTGTCCTGCAATGTCTGCACTGACAGGGTATGCCAAGCTGCAGCCTGGTCCTGGCCTGCTCCTCGCGGTGCCCAAAGTCCCTCAAGTGCGTCATGACCTCCTTTCCCAAGGGCCTAGAGCAATGCCCTGTGAGTGTCTGCTCAGAAAAGCATCACGTCTGGCTGGCCTTGCTTCCTCTGGGCAGCAGACCATGGGCTTTAAAATGGGCGGCCTATGTCATTGCTTCTAGGTGTGGCATGGATGTGTCATCCTTGGTGACTGGGGCTCTTGGGGGTGTAAATATCCCCTCGTGCCACGAGGGCAAGGGGAATGCCATTAGACTATCTAGCTATGTCCTCCCATGGCTAAAGCAAAAGATCTTGCCTTGCCTTACCGTGATGACCTTGGGATTGCAGCCAAGCAGATTCCCCTGGCAGAGGGCAGGTGGGGCGCATCTCTGGGGGACCGTATACCCTTCCTCCTGAGTCAGAGCTGCAGTGGGTGCCAGTCCCCCCAGGAAGCCCAGGCCCTGATGAGATCCAGCACCAGCATCTGATTGTCTCCTCCTCCTGCAGGAATTAGTGGATGACCCTCAGTTCATCGTTGGTGGTGCAACCCGGACGGACATTTGCCAGGGGGCTCTGGGTGAGTACTGGAGCTCTGTCCCCAGACCTTGGCCTGGAGAGCAGTGACTGGGGAAGGTTGGCGTGGCTGCAGAAGACATGTTTGTGTAATGCTGTGGCTGGACCATTTTCACAGCACCTTTCCTCAGGCCTGAGTAGCGCATTTTCATGCTGGTCTCTGCACAACCATCTCTGTACCAAAGGCTCTCTTCCCATTTAGTGTGGTGGAAAATGGAAGCCAGGGGATGCTCTCTGCCTCCTGGTGGCTCTAGATTAACGTTCCATGAAAACGGACTGATGCACACACAGCTTGACCATGATAAGATCAGGGGAGATGTCAGGTGGATCCATACCTGACACATGCTGACACCAGTGCCAGGAGCTGCTCCAAAGAGCTCCCGGCTGTGGTAAATGATGAGGGATGGCAGTGGGACAACAGAAAGAAGCTGAGGTGAGGATGTGCTTGTAGTGACAAAGTGCTTGAGAAGGGATACAGTGTGGCAGAAGGGAACTGAGAGGAGAGCTACGGAGTACAAGTGGTCATTTGTCATTTCTCCAGGGGTGTCTGGTGGGCCTGAGGCATTGAGACAAGGAGGACAGTGTAAACGATAGGCTGGCAGGGCCGGCAACTGGGATTCTGGGGTCATTGGAACCAGATCTGGGTACCACCAACAGTGTCATCCTGATCTGAATTAAGTTGGGCACTTGATTGGGAGTATCTTCTAGCTCAGCACACATAGCACGCTGGCTTCAGGGCTGACCACATTTCATATATCCAGTAATTAGAACAAACTTGAGGTGTTAACGGGAGCATGTAACAGCCTAGAGCACTGAGAGCTGAGGTGGTGTCCAACTGGTAATTAAAAAGTCTGGAGTGCCATTTTGTCAGACCACAGCCCGGTACGGATTATCCAGCCTCAAGGCTAGAGTGTGACAGGCTTCAAAGGCAAAAGAGAAAGGGGAACCAAGGCAAAGATTTTAAAGCACAGTGCTGGCCTGGAGCAGCGCTTGTGGTTAAGAGCACTTGGGAAGAAAAAGTGTGGTGGTGTTGCTCACCACTTGAGAAGCCAGGACAGCAGCATTAAACCTCTCACTTGATGAAATGTTTTTTTAAATGCAAAGTGTAATTCCGCTGCAGAACTTGCTGTCTGAGATGTGGAGGACAGTCATATGAATGAGTCCCAGGAGGGTCTAGATGAACGGCTGCAGGAGGAGGCTGTTAGTGGCGACTGGTCTGTGTGTGGTGGTCTGGACACGGGCTCCAAGTCAGGGAAGAATGGTTCCCTGTTGCCCTGAGCTACTACTTCTCTCTGAGGCAGGCTGAACGAGCCTGGCTCCCTAAGCTCCATTTGTCTGCTGGACCCTCTCTGGTTTCTATACATGCTTTTTGAGCTGGGTAGCCCCAAACATTTGCAAGGAGAGCACGCTATGGGCTCCTACACATCCACTGCCAAATCCCCTTCCCCAGCCAGGGAGATGTGGGTGCTCACACTGGCTTTCTCTCCTTCCCCAGGTGACTGCTGGCTGCTGGCTGCCATTGGCTCCCTCACGCTGAACGAGGAGCTCCTGCACCGCGTGGTGCCCCATGGGCAGAGCTTCCAGGAGGACTATGCTGGCATCTTCCACTTCCAGGTAGGCTGCGAGCTCCTGGCCCTGCGTGGCTGGAGGGATGGGGGTGTGAGGGAGGATGGTGGGTTGAGGGCATCCCTCTGGGCTGGGGATGAACAAATAGTGATGCTCCGAGCTCACCCTACTCTCTCCTGACCTCCCAGATATGGCAGTTCGGTGAGTGGGTGGACGTGGTGGTGGATGACCAGCTGCCCACCAAGGACGGGGAGCTTCTGTTTGTGCACTCGGCAGAGTGCAGCGAATTCTGGAGTGCTCTGCTTGAGAAGGCCTATGCCAAGTGGGTACCCCTGTGGCGGGCATGTGGGTGGGTAGGGGACAGGGCACCTCAGTGTGAGGGGCAGAAGGGAGGGGAACTCTTCTATCCCTGGCCCTGCTTGTGGTGGGTGCCTGGGGAGCAGCAGTGTGCGATACCCTTGTCGCTTCATGTGCCCCTCTCGCTGGCTGGTGCTCAGGCTGAACGGCTGCTACGAGTCGCTCTCAGGGGGCAGCACCACCGAGGGCTTTGAGGACTTCACCGGCGGCGTGGCAGAGATGTATGACCTCAAGCGGCCACCGCGCAACATGGGCCACATCATCCGCAAGGCGCTGGAGAGGGGGTCCCTGCTGGGCTGCTCCATCGATGTAAGTGGTGTGCAGGGATGAGCCAGGGGCTCTGCCCAAGTGATGACCAAAATGAGGCCTCACAGCTCAAGATCATGTCAGCAGTGCCCTCGCTGGGACAAAGGACAGGAAGTTATTTTGTTCCTCTCTTAGCAGAGCCACTTTTCCAGAGCCAGAGTGGCAGCCCCAGGGCACAGCGGGGCCACAGCCCAGCTACTGGGAATGGGCTGCTTTGGGTGGAGTGGGAATGTCCATCTCAAGCGTGGGCTGTTGAACAAAGGTCTGCCTGTAGCTCTGGCTGTGTCTTACACCAGCATTTGAGAATTGTCTGGAGCAGGGTTTCCCATCCATTCCCTCTCATGAACTCCTTTTGTTTTCTGAAGTTTGAGTGGTTCCCTGATATATCTTCAGGGTCTTCTAGCTGGTAAACTGTCTTTACGTTGTCCTCAGCCAGCAGCCTTTGAGCAGAGGATGCTCATACCTGCTGCTTCTCTTGGCTGGAGCAGTTCAAAGCAAGGGGAATTCTCCACACGGTGGAGGGAGAGGTAGGGATAGGACTATGTGAATTTAATCATATTCACCATTCTCCTCAGATCACAAGTGCCTTTGATATGGAAGCAGTGACCTTCAAGAAGCTGGTGAAGGGCCATGCCTATTCTGTCACAGCCTTCAGAGATGTGAGTTGGTTATGTGAGACTTGAATAGTAATAAATTCACCTGGCCAGTGGCATGGGCTCAGCCTCCTGTGTCTGCTGGCCTACAGGTGAACTATCGAGGTCAGCAGGAACAGCTCATCCGCGTCAGGAACCCCTGGGGTCAGGTGGAGTGGACTGGAGCCTGGAGTGATGGGTGAGTTGGACAGACGGGACATCAGTCCTGCTCCTGGCAGGCCAGCGGGCACTGCACACACAGCAAGCAAGTGCATGGCACTGCCCAGGGGAAGATCGCAGCATGCATGACAAGGAGGCAGCTGAGGGCCAGCTGTGAAGTGCACTTGATTCACCTTGAGTAGTCCTCATATCTAATTGTCTCTCTCCTGCTACTCCAGCTCTTCCGAGTGGGACAACATTGACCCTGATGTCAGGGAAGAGCTGCAGCTGAAGATGGAGGATGGAGAGTTCTGGTGAGTGTGCCAGAGCAAAGTCCTGCTCTGTTCAGCAGCCAGCCTGGCAAGGAGCAGAGGAGCTGGGGAGAGATCCCATGGTCCTGCTTCACCTGAAACGCATGACCTGCCTTTATGAGCTGGGTTTCCAGCAGCAGAGAGCCTGCTAGTATGTTCTCATCTGGTCTAGTTAATAATTTTCCACCCTTCAAGGAAATTCAGCCTAATATAGTGCAAAATAAACATCTAGGAAGGTTAAACATCCCTTCTTCCCCAAACCCAGCAGAGGACTTTAAATGAGCTATAATTGCTCAGGGTAAAAGATCTTGCTGTCTCAGAATTCTTCCAGAACGTTGGCTGGGTCCAGAGCTTCTTGTGCCTTCCTCTCTCCCTCCGAGTGGTGCCCTGGCCTCAGCCCCTGTCTGCCTCCCACAGGATGTCTTTCCGGGACTTCATGAGGGAGTTCTCCAGGCTGGAGATCTGCAACCTGACCCCTGATGCCCTCACCAAGGATGAGCTCAGCAGGTGGCACACACAGGTGTTCGAGGGCACGTGGCGGCGGGGGAGCACTGCCGGGGGCTGCAGGAATCACCCAGGTACCTTCTCCCCCCTGCATCTCCACTCCTGGCAGAGCGATTGAGCCAGGTGTCTCATCCACGTGTCCGCTTCCTCCCAGCCACGTTCTGGATCAACCCCCAGTTTAAAATCAAGCTGCTGGAAGAGGATGATGACCCTGGAGACGATGAGGTGGCCTGCAGCTTCCTGGTGGCTCTGATGCAGAAGCACCGGCGACGGGAACGGCGGGTGGGGGGCGACATGCACACCATCGGCTTCGCTGTCTACGAGGTAACCCCTGCCCACCCCAATGCTGCTTCCTTGGGACAGGCTCAGCCCTGCCAGTCCTGCCTGGACCTGGCACCCCAGTCCTCAAGGAAACATTTTCCACCTGCTTTGGCCAGTCTGTGGATTAATGTCCCCCGTCCCATGCTCCCTGTACTGTAAGGGGTGGGGGATTCTGATTTATCTTTTTTCCCTTTTCTCTGCTCCCTGCAGGTTCCTGAGGAGGTATGTCCTGACCCCCCGGAGCCTAACCCCTTTTGGAGAGGAGCACAAGAGTGGGCAAGAATAGGTTAAGGCACATGGGTACAAGCATGTGCACCCAGTGGTGTGGAAGCTCCCACAAGGATGGCAGTAGCTAATGGGTGCTCATGGGTGCAGGGCACATCCATGCAAGAAGGATGGCTCCTGCTCGGATGGGCAGGGATCTCCTGCCATCAGGGCTGGCTTTGGTTCTGCTGCTCCCTGTGGGTCTCTCCTGTTGTGGGGCTGTGGTCCACAAGCTCATTTGTTCCCCCAGGCCCAAGGCACCCAGAATGTGCACTTGAAGAAGGACTTCTTCCTGCGAAACCAGTCGCGGGCAAGGTCTGAGACCTTCATCAACCTGCGGGAGGTGAGCAACCAGATCCGGCTGCCCCCTGGCGAGTACATCATTGTGCCCTCCACCTTCGAGCCACACAAGGAGGCTGACTTCGTCCTGCGGGTCTTCACCGAGAAGCAGTCGGACACGGCGTGAGTCCCTGCCTGGCCAGGGGCCACCCTGTGTCTGTGAGCAGTGGGACGGTTTCCCACAGCAGGCTGCCTGCTGGCTGGGAACCCCTCTCATCACTTTGGTTTCCTCCTTTCTGCCCCCAGGGAGCTGGATGAGGAGATCTCGGCAGATCTGGCAGATGAGGTAGGAGCTGCCACTTTGGCTCATTTGTTGTTGAGAGGGGGAGCTGCAGGCAGGAGGTGGTTGCCTGGGTTTGGGATGTCACTGTGGCTGGAGTGGGGCTGGCAGAGTTGAGGTGATGGGGACGTGGGAAGTAACAAAGATAAGAAAAACAAAGAAGAGCTTCCCTTCCAGTTTGGGTTTGTTGAGCCTGGGAGGCAGGGCAGAGCCCATGTTTGACCACTAACCTCTTCTTTCTGATCTGTGTCACCCCAGGAGGAAATAACTGAGGATGACATAGAGGATGGCTTCAAGAACATGTTCCAGCAGCTGGCAGGGGAGGTGGGTACAGCTGTGCTGAGCTGTGGGGGGTCCCAGCCTGGGGAGCAGACAGGACGGGACCCCTGGCAGTGAGAGCTCAAGCCCACACCATGCTTGCTTAGTCCAGTCCTGCAGACAAGTCCTTCTACTGTGGCTCAGCTCAGCTGCCCCCAGGGGTGCTGTGACAGGAACAGATTTGGGGAAGGGGCATCGAGCTGTGGCCAAAACTCTTCTGGGCATGCAGAAAATGCAGTGGCACCCTGATGTTTTGTGACTAAGGCAGAGATGGGAGCTAAGAGATGGGGGCTGAGGCAGGAGGCAGGGAATAGCCACAAGTGGGGTGGAGAGCAGGCAAGGGGTGGCTGCTAGCTCTGCTTCTGCTGCAGGACATGGAAATCAGTGTCTTTGAGCTCCGGACTATTCTGAACAGAGTCATTGCTAGACGTAAGTCCTGCCCTTCCCACCCCTTGCTCTCCATGGTTCAGACCTGCTCAGCAGGTTAGGTTTTGATGCACACACTCAACCCTCTCCATTCTCCTCAGACAAAGATCTGAAGACTGATGGGTTCAGCCTGGACTCCTGCCGCAATATGGTCAACCTGATGGATGTATCCTCTTGGTGCTGCAGGCAGGGGCCAGATTCTCTGGTCCTCAGCTTTCTGGCAGCAAGGCTTCTCCATGGAAGTTGGGTGTTTGCTCCCCAGCCATGCTGAGGCTGTTCAGCCGGGGGAGGGAAGGAAGAGATCCTTGTGGCTTCAGGGCCACCTGCCCTACGCCCCCGGGCTTTTTGGAAAAAGCCATCAGTTCCCTTGCTTGGTTTGGGCTCTGGCTCCACTGCCAGAAGGCTAGCCCATCCCCACTCAGGCCTTCAAACCTTCCCCTCCAGGAGGAGGTGCTCTGTGCTTCCCAGCCTGGCAGTGGTGTTGGCTCCCCAGCCTGATGTGCCATGATGCCACTGAGTCTTCGAGATGTTCCTGGAAAGGAGTGAGGGCTGCTGGGCTTCTTTAACCCCAGACCACCCTGACCAGCAGTTCAGAATGAGAGGTGTAAAGGAGCAGGAGCCACAGCCTGTCCTCCTGCTTGCACAAGAACATGCAGCCGAGGGGTCAGGTGAGGAAAGGGGAGCACCTCCAAGCCCTTCTCCAGCCTGGCCTTGTAGCATCCCCTTTTGGTGCAAGCCAGCCCAGTTTTGTTCCAAGGACACCACAGCCATGTGCTTCCTACAGCAGCAGCACCGCTGCTCCCAGGGAGTTGCACGGCGGCTAATTTAAGCACTGCACTTTCCCCGCTGGGTTGCAGGCTCTGATCTTGCTGATGCTACTGGACAGAGAGGGGAAGTTGGGGTGAAAACTGAGCAGGCCAAGTGTGGCCAGGCTTTCCTCACCTCAGATGGCTGGGATCTGGTGGCTTTGTCTTTACGCCACCCCGTTTGCTGGCTGTTTTCTCCTTGACCCTCTGTTCCCCAGAAAGATGGCAGTGCCCGTCTTGGGCTGGTGGAGTTCCAGATCCTGTGGAACAAGATCCGGAGCTGGCTGGTGAGGAGGAGCTGGGAGCATGGCACACATGGCATAACACCCCTTCTGGGGCAGCGGGGTGAGGGGACAGCCAGGCCAGAGGCCACAGGAGAGCCTGTTCTCCACATCCTCTGTGCTGTTTTTGCAGATGATCTTCCGCCAGCACGACCTGGATAAGTCAGGCACCATGAGCTCCTATGAGATGCGCATGGCGCTAGAGTCAGCTGGTAAGTCTGGAGAAGGGTAGGGCTGGGGAGGAGGCTTCTGCTGTTGTACCCCTGTCCCAAGCATCCTGAGAACTGAAACCAACCTCCAAGCATATTGTGCTTGGAGCCAACCTTTTGTCGTAGTGAGATGTGGCCCATGTCTGTGCTGGGCTCTCTATCTCAGCTGTGCCAAATGCTGGAGCCTCAGGGTTAGGGATGCACACAAGGTGGTCCCAGCCTCTGTCCTCCTCTAACCTGTAGGGTCCCATCCTGGTGAAGCAGAGGCCTGGAGCAGATCAGTGAACTTACTGGTCATATGACTCCAGGGGGAGCATCCCCGCTTCCTGCTGAGGCTGAACATGGTGCCCTTTGGGTGGGTTGGTGGCACCTTTGGGTGAAGGCATGGACTTTCATAGTTAAACCTTCCTCGTCTACCTCTCTGGAGTGCTGACTGCTCTCTGCCTTGCAGGTTTCAAGCTGAACAACAAGCTGCATCAGGTGGTGGTGGCTCGCTATGCAGATGCTGACATGGGTGTGGATTTCGACAACTTTGTCTGCTGCCTTGTGAAGCTGGAGGCCATGTTCAGTGAGTGGTGGCTCTGGGGCAGGGAGGGCAGGGACAGACGGACATGTTGCTCACCTTGTTATTGTGCCCCTGCAGGGTTCTTTCACAGCATGGACTCTGAAGGCACTGGCACTGCTGTCATGAATCTTACTGAGGTGAGTGCTCAGCTCAGGAGGGAGTAGGGTAGAAGGGGACAAAGCATTAGGTTGAATGAGGCACATGGGGTAGGTTGTAGGAAGCCCTCCAGCCCCTTGGGTAGGGAAGGAACCCATAAAAGATCAAGATGAGAAAACAGGATTGCTGTAGGCTCCATGTTTCTTGAAGGGCTGTCAAAGTTGACACGAGGGCCTGTTTAAAATGCACCAGACCCCCCTGCCCCCACTTATCGCTTGTCTCTCCTTCCCAGTGGCTGCTGCTGACGATGTGCGGCTAGGAGCCACGACAGATCTGCTGTGGCTGGGACACCTCGGCGGGCCAGGCCCCCTCCAAGTGCCTCCCCTTGGATCTGTGGACGCAGGATACTCTTCCCCCCTTGCTCCATCCCACGCTGAGCCACCAGCCCTGCCTCCCAGCAAGCCTCACATCGCCCTCTCTGGTGGACCAAGGGTCAAGGCAGGCAGGAGACGCCCTTCTCCTCTTCTGGGCTGGGCTTCTTTTCACTCTCCTCCTCCTCCTCTCTCCTCACCCTAGAACAATAGGGAGGCAAGCAGCAGGGGGTACGTGTCCATCCCTGCACCGAGCTTGTCAGGAGTGAAGGAGCAGGCTGCGGGCCGGCTGCAGACCCAGGAGAGGCAGGAGCTACAGGGGGAAGAGAGAGGAGACTCGAATCGCTTGCTCTAGTGCTGTCCCATCCCTGCTGGCACGCATTGCCCATCTCCACACGTGCCTGGGAGCATCAGCAGGTACTGCCTCGCCCAGGCAGAAGCAGCTGGTTCCCAGGGAGCCAGAGTGCCCTTCTGGGAGGAGGAAGGGCCATACTCTTCTTCTTGAAGCCTTTGCACTGCACTCATCACCACTAAGCACGACCAAAGCATGGAGCCCACTGGCTCTTTCTGTGTGGCCTTTAAGACACCCCTCCTTCCTCCATGCCCCTGCCTTGGCCCCACCACTGGGTCAAGCCCTTTGACTTAAGCACTGAATGTTTGGGGACTCCCCCAACTCCATGAACACGTGCCACCCTATAGTGCAGCAGAAGCTCCTCTCTTCTATGTAGGCACAGCAATGCCACTTTTGCAGCGCCTTGGCCTTTCCTCCTATCCCTGGGAGCTCCTGCTTATGGTCCAGAGCAGGGCCGGGGGGAGGCAGCCCCCAAGAGGTGATGCCTTCCCCCAGACAGGACGGGGTGGTGGTTTGGGGGCTGTTCTCCTGCTCACAGTTATTGAGAGCAGCATGTGTTCCCCCTTTCCCTCACCCTCCCACACTGTTACCCTCTGCTCTTCCCTTGGGCTCCTCCACCCAGTGCAGACGGGCTCCAGTGCCAACATATTTGCACTTCTCTCTATTCCTCCACTTCCCTCACCTTCTTCTGGGGTAACCAGGTGGCTCCAGCTTGGTGGTGGGCAACAGCCTCTGTAGAGGCAGACAGGCAGGTAGTTAGCATCCCCCAGACCCCTGTCGTCACCGGAGGACGCACCTGCAGCAATAACTACTGCTGCCTGCCCGGCAGCTCCGCTTCCTCACCCCGCTCACTGCGCACTCTGGGAATAAACCAAGATGTGTTGGACAAGTGGCCCAGGCTGTGACTTGTGGGGGGGAGGGGGTCGCGTCCTCCCTCCACTCGCTTTGGCCTGGTCTGGGGGGGATGAGATGCAGAGCCAAGCCCAAGGCACACTGCTTCCCCAGCCTGGGCCATAGGTGGAGGGGCACCACCAGGTACAGGTCATGCCATGAGGATGCAGGGGTCCCTGTCCTCTGGGATTTTACAGAACTCACATCTTTTACTGAGAGTTTAACACCAACATACAGGGGCAGCATCATGTGAGAGAGGTGTAAGGGAGCACTCCTTTTCAAAGTGAGAGCAAGCGGCATGCTGTTAGCAGGGCTGTTTGGTTATCCCAGAGGCTTTTCAAGCTGGGGGAGGAAAAGCCAGTCAGTCCTTGCTCCCGTGGTGTCAGTGGAATAAGTGTGTTAGTGATGGGCTGGGATGGGGAGCTGGGGAAGCTTTATCCCAGCCTGTGCCCCAGAGATGGGGGTGCAGTTGTGCTCCCGCTCAGCTAGGGGAGCCCTGGGTCTGGCCATGGTGTCCCAAAGGTTTCACCAGATGTCATGCAAGCAGCTGGAGCAGTTCAAACTCACTGTACCCCTGCCTTGACAGCAGGCTGGCAGCATCTGAAGGCAGGGTTGGGCCCAGCAGACTGTGCTGGGGTGGACTAATGTTGGTCATGGTTTGTTGCCCTGGCTGCCAAGGTCTCCTCTGCTGGTGGCAGAGATGGGGTCTGCTCTTAAAGAAAGATGTCTTGGGGAGGCAGGGGAGGGGACAGGATGGAGTTAACCATGGAGTGGGTGGGAATGCAGGGCAGCCTGGAGCTCTGGACCCTGAAAAGGGACCACATGACACATGTGACCCTAAGCAGGGGCTATGGGAGGTCAGTGTTGTTCCCTGCATCCTTTGAGGCCATGCAGGTTACAGCTGGAAGCAAAAAACTTTCACGCAAACAGTAGTGAAGGACCTGGTGGTGGAGCTTTTTCCTGCATGGCTCAGAGCTGGACTCACTGTCGGTGTGTGCATCCTGCCCCTTGCTGACACCCCAGAAGGGCATCGCAGCCCAGATGGCCCCAGGGGTGTTCAGCATTTGGAGTGCCTTTCCACACCTCACCCCCCCCAGCATCTCAATAATCCCCCACATGGGTACCTTTTGTGCCAGCCTAGCTCTCTGGGGCCAGTCTCCCCACAGTGGGGCATCGTCCACCTCTGGAGCAAGCCAGCTTGGCTCAGAGCACAGAGGGGAACTGAGGCGTGATGACAAGAGGGAGCAACTCCCCAGCTGCCTCCCAAGACTCCCCACTCTTCTGGAGGCTCCACAGGGCTGAATGGAGGTGGGCTACTTGTGAGCTGAGCTGCCCTCCATGGGGTGAGAGTACTTTGGGGCTGGCCAGACACAGGCTCCCTGCTCCCCGCGCAATCCCAAAGTGGGTGGAAAACATGGGCTCAGGTGGCGATGGGATACAGGGGCAAGCGTGTAGAGCTGTCAACGCTGTCCCAGCTGTAGGTCCTTGTCACACACACAGAGACTTGATTGTAGGGCTCGGTGACACCCTGGCTTTGGGATGACAGGTGCCTCACCAGAAGTCCCCTCCTTCCCTCCCTCTGGGTGCCAACTGGCAGATCCTTTCCCTTGCTGGCCCCATCAGCTGGCAGACCAGTATCGGTGGGGGGACAGCAGGTGAGGGTCCCCCAGCTGCCAGCTAATGCCACAAAGAGTAGCTTAGCCTGTCCCTCTCATTGCTAAGGGGATATGGAAGAGGCCCAGACGGTTCCTTAAATGCTGCTGTGAGGTGAGGTGCAAGAGGGACTAAGGGGCCAGATGTGGCCAAAACAACTCTTTTGAGCAGTTTTGCTCTATTGGGTTTGTCTTGTGATGGGCACTAGCCAGCCAGAGCCAGCATGCTCCCCCCTTTCCCACACCAATCCCACAGGTCTGGGTTGAATGGGAGTGCATGAGGTGGGCAGGCAGCACCCACAGGTGCACAGCACTGCTCTCACAGCATCTCCTCCCACACCCTGTACCCTGTGTCCCTGCCTCCCACATCCCAGAGCCGCCTGCCAATCCTGGGGGTTCCTTTTCCCTCTCTCCCACCAGATGCTCATGTCCATCCTCCAGGCACAGGGCAGGGGGTGGGGGCGCAGGACCGCAGCTCGTTGCCACCTGGCCCCACCAGCTGCCCCAGCAGCTGGACTCTGGCCCCGTCTCCCATTTGGCTGTGCTTTGCTTTGCCCCAGGCCCACAGCCACAGGAATGTCAGTCCCGTGGGCACAAGGGGCCTTTGTGCAAGCAGAACTGGTGGGCGGGGGGCCACGGCCAAGCCCCGCATCCCCAGCTGGGCCTGGGGAAAGCCACAGCCGAGGACATGTGCGTGCAAAGCAGCTGCCACCAGCATGGCCCTGCAGCTCGGCGGTGTCCCCCTTGCTGCAAGGGCAGTCGGGGAGGAAAGGCCCCTCCTCATCCTCCTCACCCCTCTGACAGCAGCAGCCAGGCTGTGGGAGCATCCTCCAGCCTGGGGAGCAGCACGCCAACACCAACGTGGAGCTGGCACCTCCTTGGTGAGTCCTGGGACTCATGCCAAGGGATGCCATGGGCTCAGCTACCCTATGAGGGGAGTGAGAGGGTTGGGAGCACGGGATGGGGGCCAGCAGCACCAGGCAGCAGCTGCTGGATTCAGCTTTCTTCAACAGCTGCCATTTCAGCGCCAGCCGCTGGGAATGCGCACAGGCTGGGGCTTTCCAGGCCTTGGCCACAGTAAGTTAAACCAACTATTTATAGCATTTACATCCCTCCCCAGCAGGAATGGGCCATGTTTCTCCTGGGACCAGGTGCTCGGGTGCCACTGGTGTTCCCACCACCCACACCCTCTCGGGTCCCTGCCAGAAGGGTGAGGTCTCCTCAATAAAAGGACTCTCAGCAACCTCTCATTTTCCTCCCATTTCTGTTAGCTCCCAGTGCTATGCCCAGAGCAAGCTTTGCAACATATCTCACACACCCTGTGAAGAGATGTCCCATGCCTTCCATCCCAGCATCCCTGCTCCCTCCTAAATCCTTAACTGTGTGACAGCCACTTTAAGAATTGTCAGGTGTCAATGGTTGCTCTTTCTCCTTTGCCTGCCTGAGGTGGCAATGAGGGTCTTGCACTCCCAGGAAGCAGAGAGACAGTCCTGGGAGCAGGCTGGGTGATGGCAGGTCGCTCATGGGGCAAAAGCCAGGGATCTGGCCCACTCTCAAAGCCCATGACAGCTTTGCCTGTTGGGGGACAGGGCACAGGGATGCTCAAAAGGCCCTCTCCCCCCCGGCCAATGGGTAGCACTGACCAACAGGGGTTATTCCAGGAGGTAGTACAGCCCTGTCCTGCCCAAAGGCTGGTGTTCCCCATATCCCTGACCCTCCACCTGTGTATCCTCTGAGGTGGTCTCCCAGGGAGTCATCCTTTCCCAGAGGAGACAGAAGCACCAGCTGGCTGCAGCTCCAGGATCTGCCCAGAGACTGTGGGCTCAGCAGCAAGAAGGAAGGGGCTGAGCTTTGAGCAAGCTGAATTCCCAGG
>VZRU01012790.1:415505-439762 GCA_013398155.1 Pedionomus torquatus
GGCGAGGAAGGTGCAGCCCTTCACCATCGGCACCAAGCTCTCGCTGCCCAAGTGCGCCGCCGACTTCCCCGGGGACACCTGCCCCGGCATCGCCCTCGCCTCCGCTCTGGACAGCCACAGCGGCCTCCGCCGCAGTCTCAACGAGCGCATCTCCCTCTACCTGGCCCAAGCCCGGGCCAGCCCCAGCGCCCCCGAGGGCCAGCCCCGCAGCCCCAGCCCCGGCGAGGATGGAGGGAGCGACGAGGAGCGGCTGACCCGCAACTCCCTCGCCCGCTCCATTAAGAAGATCACGCTGTCCAACTGGCACGGCGAGGCTGGCAGGGGGGACGCAGGGGGACCCGAGGACCGTGCTCGGACCGGCAGCGAGAGGAACCACAATAACAACAACAGCAGGCCAGGGAAACCTCATTTCAAGGTAAAAGCTCGCTGTGCCCTCCTCTCCCCGCTTGCTTGTGGTTCCCTAGGGGTTCCTGGCTGCCAGGGGATGGGTAGGTCCTGGGGAGACGGCACCCCAACAGGGGCTCCCTACTGCCTTGTCCCCATGTCCTCCAGGCAGTACTCACTACAGAGCTCCTGGGGCAGTTGTTTTTCCTCTCACCGCCTTCCCACCCCCGGCACTTTTCTGTACTGTCGAACTGGAGGGCGGAAGGTCTTTGCGGGCAAGCTGGAGGCAAGCTTTCCCTAGGGCTACGATGAACCAGAAAAGCTCTGTCCCAGAGCCCGAGCTGTGGAGGGCTCAGCTCTAGGGATGCCTGTGAAGATGTAGTTGGGGTGGGGGGAAGGGCTGAGAACTTGCTCTCCTGTTTAACGGAGGGGAAACTGAGGCTGGGCGAAGGGAAGTGACTCATGAAGGGCCACACAGGCAGGCAGAGCTGGGACAAGGCTAGGAGAAGGACTCAGGGCTCCCAGCACCTCACCCTCCGAGTG
The DNA here is from genome assembly GCA_013398155.1 of Pedionomus torquatus. Classification (NCBI taxonomy): domain Eukaryota; kingdom Metazoa; phylum Chordata; class Aves; order Charadriiformes; family Pedionomidae; genus Pedionomus; species Pedionomus torquatus. The sequence continues at coordinate 416,433 of VZRU01012790.1, forward strand.
TGAGTGCTAGCAGACATGGAGATCAGAATCTCCCGTGCCGGAGCCTTGGGAGACCCCCTACATGGCTGGGATGGGGCAGAAGGCGGCTCAGAGACTTCTCCATCGTTGGCAAGAGCAGACAGGAACTCCTTGGGATTTAACCCTGACCCACAACAGCTGGTTTCCCAGCGGGATAGCACTAGGGAGAGCTGCACAGTCCACTGCCAAAATCCTCATCATCATTGCCAATAAAGGCCAGGCACAGCCTCGCAAGAGCTGCCGTTTCCTCCGGCATGCAGGCAGCTCCTCTCTGGGTGGCTGGAGTCTGCGCAGCCCAAGGGGCATGAGGGCTCCCCTCTTTCATATAAGGTAGGAACATGTGCTCAGCACGGTGGTGTGGTGCGGGACTCTGAGGAGGCTTGCCAGGATCAGCCCCTCCTGCATGTCCAGCCTGCGGGGGTGGAGCTGGAAAGGGGGGGCAGGCTGCAAGATGGGGCTTTGGGAGGGAGAGGGAGAGCCAAGGCACAGAGGAAATCGTGCCTTGGGCAGGACAACAGCTAATGGAGAGAAGAGAGTGCTGTCCCCAAGCATGCCCCCTGGCCCTTGGCTCTGTCCTTTCACTCTTGCCCTGTAGGAATTGGGGAGTCCTCCAGGATAAGCATAGTGCAGCCTGGGAGGGTCTGTCCCCACTCGTCTTGCTTGTGGGGAAGTCACTGGCACCTACTCTTATATGGGAATGCAGGGAGCGTATGTGCCATGTTAATTTTACTTTTAACGAGGGGAAGAAGCATTTGCAGAGGAGGCAGCTGAGGCCGCTGTGCTTGTTTCACATGTGGCTGTGCTCACGTAGTGAAGCCCTGGGTCCTGCTGGAGAGAGGATAGTATGGCACCTCATGGATGCCAGGGAAGGCAAAGCTCCTTCTCCCAGCCTTCTGTTGCTGTGAGAGTTTGTTGTTTTGCTGGAGCAAGGACTCGGCTCCGGCCAGAGGGACCGGGGAGGAGGGGCAGTCCCGGTGGAGCAGCTCTGTGGGAAGGATGAAGTCATCCTTCTGCCGGCAGCCCTGTTTTCCTGCGGCTGACGGATCGCAAGACGGGGACTTTGAATAAAGCTCCCGTGTCACCTGCAGGCTTTTCTCCTATAGCTGAGCCCTGGGGAGGGGATGGGGAGGTTTACGGGACACTGCTGCCTAGAAGAGAGGCTTTGTAGGGTCTTATGCCATGTTCATTTCACGTTTAGCTCCTTGCCATACCCTAAACGGGCATTCAAACCTCTCAGCCCTGTGGCTGGGAAGAGGGGAGCCTTCTCTTGGCACCCTTCTGCCAGACACACTGAGGTCTGGCTGCGCCTGCTGGGCCATGACTTGGCCTTGCTCTCTTCCTGCTTGGGATGGGATGCTGTGGCATGGTGCAGTGGTTTGTTCTCTGGAAAGGCCTGGTGGTGCTGGTCTCCAAGGGTTTATAGGGTTGTTGGGCTGCTTGTGATGCTCTGAGCCTTTCTGGTGACATCACCTGTAGCACTGGGGGGATGCAATCTATGTTCAGACACTTCTTCAGTCCTGCAGAGAAGGTAGGAAGTCACTTTCTGTACAGGCAGGGAGTCCTGCTTTGCCTGGGTTGTCTTCCCCTTGGACGCTGTCCCCAGTCTGGAGTGGTCCAAGTGGTGAGTAGGCTGGATCTAGCTCTGGCTGATCCACCAACCCCATTTGCTGTGGCCTCAGAGGAGACCAGAGAGGGGGTGTCAGAGCAGCAAGGTTGCCCACCACCCTGTGCTGCTCTGTGCATGCTTGGATGGCTGTTCCAGAGACAGCAAGGTGGCCCTGGGGAGGGAATGAAAGGAGATCTGTACTCGACAGCCCAAGAAAAGATCCACCCATAGAGGATGAGAATGACTGTCCTTGTGCATGATCCAAGCAATCCCACGCACCTCTCCTCCTGGGGCTGGGCTCTGTCAAGGATAAGGTAACACAGAGTTCATCCTGGACCTCCTCTCCGTGCCTGGCAGCGGCTCCTGGACTTCCTTCCTCCTGCCTCTCCTGCTCCCATCCTCACCCCTGTCCCACCAGATCCCTTCCCTGCGAATCAGCCACCCCCTTAACTCTTGCCTCACAGACAGGCTGAGGTCAGGGATCAGCAGCTGAGAAGATTCAGGTTCTTGCCAGTGGGGTTAATATCCTCCTGTGGCCTTGTGCCTCTGCCTTGCTCTCCTGGAGGTGGGTGGGAGGGCTGACCTTGAGCATCCTTAGATGACCGGGGCAGTGGTGACCACCAAATGGGTTTCTGCTGGTTTTGGAATTGATTCAGGAGAAAAAGTGTGTGTGTGGGGGGGAGCTAAAGTGGAGAAGGTGCTGAGCAGAGCAAGCTTAAGGGCTCTTCCCACTTGCTGAACACATGGCAGGAGTTGTGGATGCTGCCCAAAGGAGCCTGGCGTGGATGTGTAAGGAGGGATAGGCAAGAGCCCAGCCAAGTGGTGTCTGGTGCTGCCAGCAGCCTCCTCAGGCCTAGGGCAGGGTTAAGTGGACACGTTAACCTCTGTGCACTTGACTACTGGCATGATCAAGCAATTCCAGGCTCACAGCTGCGCCTTCCCATCTCTAGGTCTTCCTCAGGAAGGATGTGGATGTGGAGAACGAGCAGCAGGAAGCCAGGAGTCCCCGGGCCAGTGGTTTCTGCTCTTCAGTGGACAGAGGTTCCCCCTTCTATGTGGTACGTCCCCTTGCCCTTGCCTTTTGGAGGGTCTGACCCAGGGGTGCAGATTGGGACTGAGCAAGTGAGGGCAGATGCTGGTGGTCTGCATGGGCGTGGGTGTGGATGGAGCCTCAGCACTTTAAATGAGTGAGGGGGCAAGCTGGGCATGACACAGCGATGGGAGAGCCCTCAGGCCAGCAACCAGAGCTTTTATCGCTTCCAAGGGAGCCAGATTATGGGCTTCTCCAGCCCTGGCCATGGTAAGAGACTGAAGATCCCAGAGTTGCAGAAGGGCCTGAGAATCTGTGTTGCTATTTAAAAAGAAGGGGGGCGGGAAATAGGGGAAATAGAGAAAAAGAAACCACAGAGGATTTCTCTAGTTCTTGTGGTTAGGCAGAAAGACTTTGAAAAGTGACTCCCATGCCGTCAGCGGGGCAGCACATGCCAGAGTGCTTAGAGAGCCTCGAACAGTTGCCCCAACCCCACTGCTCTGCAGGCTCCTGGGAAATTGCACCCTGGTGGGCTTGGAGGCAGCTGGGACCCCACAGGGCAGCTTGCACCAAGTTCCCTCAGGGATAGAGGGCTGCCTAGAGCAGTTTCTGCCTAGTGAGAAGAGGCAGTGAGCTTTGCACCTTCAGGTTTCTCTTGAAGATGCTCAGGCTCTTGCTTGCCACCATCCCTGGGCAGCAGGGTGAGAAGCGAGTGCCCAGGTGGCTATGCCCAGGGCTGTCTCCTGAGCTGCGTGACGCTGGGCCCAGGGCTGAGCTTGGAGCAGGGGGCCAGCGCTTTCACTGGCTGACCTTTGCTGTCACCCCTGGCAGAGCTGGAGCTCTGACAGTGGGTTTCATCAGTGCTGGCCACCAGTGAGGCCAAGCCCCAGCGGGGATGCTGTGCTTCCTGCCCCCCTGCTGCTGCTTGCTTGGGGTGGGCGTCTCTGGCTGCCTGTGAAGGAGTGGCACCTACCCCATGTACCTTTACCCCCTGGCACTGTCCCCTGAGGTGACACCAAACAGATGCCACAAGACATGAATGTTCCTTGAAGGGATGTGCAGCCTCAGGATGGAGGGGCAGCAAGCGTGGTATCCCTCTCTGAAGCAGGGACTAGTCTGGGTGCTGGGTGCCACCCACCAGCCTAGAGTGAACCAAGGCTGAGGAACAACCTGGCAACCCTCTGCTGAGGCTGTGAAAGGCACCGATGTGGCCTTTGTAGAGGGGAGCTGTGCCTTGGGGTGCTGGAAGAGCACCCCAAATATGTCAGCGTAGGAGTGGACTCTGGGATGAGGCAGGCTGACGTCATTTTTTTGGCTTCTGAAATGCTCCTGGGAGGTCCTGAGGCAGGCTCCCTGGGGGCAGCATGTTGAGCACCCCAACCCCCCCATCTCTGCCCACCCCAGCTGGCAGGATCCCCGGTGTTGTCACCCTGGAAAGAAAGTCCCAGAGGCAAGGAGCCCGTGGTGACACCAAGATGCAGTGGGCGAAATGGCACGGGAGTTGCCTCCTTCCTCGACCCGAGCCCTCTGGTAGCCCAGTTCAACCGGGAGATGCTGCAGGTGAGGCCACTTGGGGTGCCTGCCCAAGGAGCTGCTTGGGGAGCAGGATGTTGGGGGCTGGGGGGGCACCGGCAGCCTTTCATGTGAGCTGTGGGGTGGGGTGTGCGGCAGGGAGGGCTGAACTCCTGGCCCCGAGCGAAACCATGGTTGTGGCATGAGATCATGTTTGGCTGCCTCTCCCTGGCTGTCGGCCCCGGGGAGAGGGGTCAGCCCACACCAGGGCCCTGCTTCCTCCCCACGTGCGCATGCTCCTCCGGTCCCTCATCCTCCTCCTCCCAGCCCCTATCCCTCCTCAGCAGCGTGGGAACTGGAATGGCACTGGAGTGGGGGGGAGGGAGGACTCTGCTTCCATGCCATGCTGGGAAGGGTGCACAGGCACTTGCACTGGGGAGCAGGGTGCAGGGAGAAGAGATGCTTCATGCAGGAGTGTCCCATGCAGTGACCCCCAGTCTTGCCTGCCCAGTGGAGCTCCGGCTTCTCCTGCTGGGCTGCGGCAGATGCTGGAAAGAAGCAAGGTGCTGCTCACCTTCTTACCTCTGTTGCCACTAACACTGTCCTGAGCCCCTTTGCTGGCCTGTTGGCTCTCGGAGGAAATGGGTTGTCAGCTGAGAGAGTGCCCTCTAGTCCCTGTCGCAGTTTTGGGGCATTTGGGCTTGAGTCCCTAAAGCTGCGTCTTTGGCATTCTGGAGGAGGCACCCAGCCAAACGGCTCTGCCCACGTTGCAGGCAGAGGGCTGGGTGCGAGGCAAGCTGCGGGACATGAAGGACGGCTGTGACCTCCAGGACTGGGAGGAGGTGGCTCAGAGCCTGCAGCGGGACATGAAGGATTTTGAGAACACACTGATAAAGCTCAACCAGGTGAGGCCAGGCAGCAGCACAGCTCTTATTCCCTGCAGGACATATGTCCCCAGGCTTTCTTCAGTGGAGGGTCCCTGGGAGCCCTTGATTTGCTGACTGGATCCCTTGTCCCCACAGATGGGCGAGCAGCTGATGTGGCGGGCAAGCCCCAGTGCTGAGGGGGTGCGGAGGCAACTGCTAGCCCTGCGGGAGCAGTGGCAGCTCCTGAAGCAGACAGCTGCCAGCCAGAGCAAAGCTCTGGGGGGGCTGCGGAGCCTGCAGGACTTCAACAGGAAAGCTGAGAGGCTGGAGGCATGGATCAGGCACAAGGTGTGGGCAGCACGGTCCAGGGAGGGGGGCTGGGACCAGCCTGGCTGTCCCCCTGCCTTATCACACTCTCTCCTGACCCAGGAGGAAAAGCCCTCCCTGGCAGCCCTCTTGCAGAAAAGCCCAGACAAGATCCAGATCACCCGCCGCATCCTTGATTTGAAGCAGGTAAGAGGCTGCTGGGGGACCACCAGCGTGCCAGGGATCCCAAAACCAAGGGATGCTGATGTCCATCTCTGCTTGAGCCAGGAGGAGCAGCAGTTCCAGAATTTGCATGAGGAGCTGAACAGTCTGGCCCAGAAGTTGGAGAAACAAGGCAAAAGTGAGAGCAGGAGCATCTCAGCCCGACGCAAGCACCTCAACAAAACGTGAGTGGAGGACTGAGCAGGGACAAGTTGGGCTGGGAAGCAGGACACCCCAAACCTCCTGCCTGCCTCCCCTCGCCCGAGCTCTGAACAGGTCCCCAGGGGACACGGGCTATCCTTCACTTCTCCCACCCACACAGGTGGCTGCGGCTGCAGGGCACCCTGAAGGAGCACCATGAGGTGCTGCAGCTGGCCCTGGAGGTGGCTGCCTTCCTCCAGCAAGCAGATATCCTGCTCGGAGCCATCCGTGCCAAGGTACCAGCACTGGAGCCAGGCTCAGCCTGGTGCATGGCTGTTGCACGGCCAGAGTGAAACTGGGTGGGCAACACCTCGCTCTCATCCCTCGCATAGGGGCTGCTGTGGTCCCAGCACCCTCAGCTTGGGGAGAGAGCTGGGGGATGGAGCCTGATGTAAGATGGGGAGCCAGAGCAGCAAGCTCAGCTTTGCAGCGGCCCTTTCTACTGGAGCCGAGGCCCTGTCCTCCTTCTCCCACTGACTGCAGCTTCTTCTTACAGCAGAGGAGTGTCTGCGGTATGGGGAAGCTAGGGGAGGGTGAGCCATGCCAGGATCGGGATGTCAGGGACATAGCCAGCCAGGTGATGGTAAGTGCAAGGCTCTGCCTAGTCCTCCGAGCCCTGGGGAGCATCCCGGGGAGAGGGGTGCCTTCCTGGGTCAGCGCTGGCTGGGGGCAGGGCTGAGGGCAGTGGGTACTCCATGGCCATGTGGTGTGGCCAGGACTGCATGATGGATGGGGGAGTTGCCTCAGGGGCAGCAGGGTACAGGGCTTGGTTCCCATGCTCCCACAGGGCTGGTGATGGGTTGCCATCATGCACCATGGCCATGGTGGCACACCCCTTGCTAGCCTTGTCATTGATCCATGGTTGCTCTCTCCATCAGATGCTGGATGTGACCGTGTCCCAGCTCCTCAGCCTGCAGCCCAGTCTGGCAGCCCAAGTCACCCCCAAGCACCGAGACGTCAAGGAGAGCTGGGCACAGCTCCAGCAGGCACTGAGGTAGGGCACAGCTTGGCAGGAGCCCCAGGGCCCCAACCAGTCCCCCCAGTGCTGGAGCCAGAGGCTTGGGGAAAGACCTAGGTTAGTCCTGGCAGACTCTCTGAGGCACCAGCTCCACTTAAGGTCTCTCTTCTCCATCCTCTGCTCCCCTGGGCCTCCCTTGCACCCCCTTACCAGGACAGAGAAGGCTCAAGTGCTGACAAGTGCTCCCCCAAGGGGTGAAGCTGTGACTCCGACTAGCGAGCCCAGAGGAGATGATAGCAACCATGGGGCCATGGGGAAGGAAGCAGGAGACAAACGGACAAGAGGCTCTGGGAGCATGGTGAGCATGGGTGTCTGCCTTCCTCCAGGCATCTCCAGCTTTTCTGCCACAGGATGATGGGGAGCTTGTGGAAAAAGGGTTCCAGTGCTGGGCAAAGCCCAAGCTGAGCATGCCTGTGACCTGGACTAACCACTTACGGGGGCTGATAAGTGCCAGGTCCTGGGTAAAGCGATGCAAGCTTTGGGCTGGCAAAGGAGGAATGGGAGCCCTTGTGCGGTAGGTGCTGAAGGACATGTCGGGGAAGACAGCAGGCCATGCAAGAGTGGAGGAGAACAGCCCGAGCTCTCCAGCAACGGGGCAGCCCCCTCATGGAGGGGACATCAAAAGGTACTGTCTTGTGGAGATGGCTGTGGAGATGGAGTGGGGTGCAGCTGGATGGGAATGGGGGTCCTCTGTGCAAGGGCCAAGCTGGCCTGACTGTCCTCCTCTATGCAGGAGAAGGAGAGACGCAGAGGCTGAATGGGGGACAGAGCAGCCAGAGGCCCAAGTGCAGGATGCCTGCCAGGTGGTGAATGTGGTAATATCTCCCCAAGAGTCATCCAACTTGCTCCCAGCCAGGACAGGGGAGCCAATATGGGGGTGGAAGAACATCTTTGCCTGACCACCTCCTACCGTCTGTGGGCATGCATGCTTTTGCATGCACGCCCATCCCTGGTCTGGGCACTAATGCACCGCATCTTCCTGCTCTCTGATTGGGGACGTAGAGAGCCTGGAGGCAGCATAGGTGCAGCAGGAGCTCCTGAGCCCCTGCTCCAGCCCTGGAGCTCTGCTCTGAGTGAGCACCCTTGGGTGTGGTGGTGGGGAGGACACCCCAGGCAAGGTCCATCCTAATCACCCTCTCAACCTTCCAGGAGAAGCCGGCTCCAGGGAGCCCCCCAGGGAGCCCACAGGTGGAGGCCATGCTGCGGGAGCTGGGAGAGCTGTGGGAGGACCTGCAGAGGAAGCATCAGGAGAATGGCGCCGTGCTGCAGGAAATCGATAAGGTAAGTAGCAGCAGAGCTGGGGTGGGCACAGGGTCATGTCCTGATCACAGCAACATGCTGGGAATTGGCAAGCGGCCATTGCCCACTGGGACAGGATTGGCAATGTTGGCACTGCCATCTTCAGCTGGCTTCACAGCCTGTACACTGTTCCAGCTGTGCCATCTGAGCTGCCAGTGCCTAGGGTACCTGCAGTGGGCTGGCAGCATGTCTCCTGCCTCCCCTGGGTGGCTCGGAGGCAAGCTGATGGGCTCCCTGTTCTCCCTGCAGGCACTGAGGCTGGTGGGGGAGCTGGACCGGGCTGAGCGGTGGCTGCAGTCTGTGGCTGGGTCACTCTCAGAGCCAGCCACCATGAGAAGCCCAGCAGAGCTGCGGCAGGACCTGGAGGAGACAGACCAGCTGGAGGGGCAGCTCCTGCTGTGCGGCCTCAGGCTTCAGGCACTTCGGGAGGAGGCAGCCAGTGAGCCGCCTGACAAGCATGATGGGGCAAGGAAGATGCAGAGGAAGGTGGAGATGGTGGAGGAGAAGTGAGTCCTGGGGGAAGGTATTTTCTGTTCCCTGGGAAGGGCAGGCAGTAGGATGCTTGCCCCAAGGAGATGTGGGGAGGAGGATGTTTTTCCCAGGGCGGTGTGGGGAGGAGGATGCTCACCACAAGGAGATGAAGACCGTGCAGGCACCTGTGACGGGCACCTGTCCCTGCAGGTTGGCAGGTGTGCAGGTAGCTTTGCGGCGCCGGGCAGCAGACCTGCGTGACTCCCTGGTGCTGTCTGAGTTCCTGCAGGATCTGCAAGAGGAGGAGGCACGGAACCGGCAGGGACCTGCAGCGGTGAGCAGTGGGGCCAGGTGTCCCTTGGGACTGATTGTCCAGCACATGGGACAGACCCAAGGGTTGGTCTGGCTGGCAGGGGGACCCTGCAGGACCAGCTGCCTGGAGGACAGGTTGCTCCCCATCTCTCTCATGCCTGGTGTTTCTGTTGGCTCCAGCCAGGGAGTGGGCGTTGTGGCTCGCAGGGGTCTTTTCCCCTGCTCTCAGGCAAGGCTGGGAAGCCGCCAACCAGCGAGGACATGAGCCACCCCTTGGGAGAGCTGCAGGAGGCTGTGGAGATGCTGAATGATGCAGCGAAGGAGCGAGAGCGGGTCATGGAGGTGGCAGCGGAGACGGAGAGCCTGGAGCGCCTGGTAGGGGATAATGGCTGGGTGGTCTGGGCATACAGGTGGGGGATCCACCTGCAGCTGGACTGCCAGCTAGTTGGGACCAAGCATGCTGGTCCCAGGATCCCTGTCCCTCCTGTGTCTGGTGCTCCTTGCCCTTTTGCAGGCACATGGCAGGGTGCCCCCAGGTTGGGGTGGGCTGGGGCCGCAGGGTGAGTGGTGGCACAGGGTGTCCCATCCCAGGGCTCATCACTCTTCCCACCCTCACCCATTCAGGTGGCAGATGTGTCCCCGCACCTGGAGGCCCTTCGATGCAAAGCCAAGGCACTTGCTCGTGACACTGCCCAAGCAGAGAGTGGCTTCACTGTGGTGAAGAGTGAGAAGGACCTCCAGGGGCTGCAGGGCTTGCTGAGACAGCAGCAGGAGATGGAGGTGAGACCTGGGGAGCACTGGCTGGTTGTGCCCTTGGTGGGGTAGTGCCCTGGCTGGCTGGGCCCCTCCAGGGGAGGTGCTGGCCCCTCGGGGCCCAGGTGCCGTAAGCCTTAGCGCACTGTTGCGGGCTGGGCTGGAATTTTCCAGCAGAGCTGAGCCCTGCCCTACACCGCTCCCCTCCGCCAGCATGGGCCAGGCAGGGGGAGAGAGCTTGCGTCAACTCTCGTGTGCCAGCGCCCAGCTGCCAGCACCTTGCTCATCTTCCTGCTGGCAGGGAGGTGATTCACATGGGCAGAGCTGGGAAACCAGGCAGCCCTCAGCCCTGCCCCCTGGCTACAGCCCCTGGGCCAGCATCCTCCCCTTCTTTCCTGAATTCTCCCCTCAATCCCTGCATCCTGGAGTCCAGCCTGGGCACAGAGGGATTGGATGCATCCTGAGCCTTTTTTTTGCTTTTAGCACGCGGTGTCGGAGACCTTGCAGGGGCAGCTGGAGGAGCTGGAGAGGGCAGCTGCCCGCTTGCAAGAGCTCTGTCCTTCTCGGCTTTGCCCCGTCAGCCGGGAGGTGGAGGAGACACTGCGGGCCTGGGCAGAGCTGCGGGAGCTGCTGAGGGAGAACCGGTCCCATGTGCAGCAGGCCAGCCGGCTGCGGAACTTCTTCAAGGATTACTTGGCCATGATGTAAGTGTCGATGAGCGGTGAGGATTGTCTCTGCGGGAGAGTATGTGGCCAGTGAGTACGTGGACAGTGCTGGAGCTGCATCTGGGCAGGATCATAGGGAGCCTGGAATGGTGGGCTGTGTTGGGGCTGCCTGCTGTGCGGAAGCCCCATGGCATCTCACCCTGCCTTGCTAGATTTGTCATTACCCCAGCAAGCTGTTTCCAGTCATCCCTGTGCATGGGAATGGCTTCCCTGTGGACTGAGAAAGCTTCACAGGGTTGAGAAGGAGTTGTTGCTAAGCCTGTCTTTCACATGCCCATAGATCCTGGACAGAGGACACACGAGCTCAGATCTTCTCTGAAAGCCCAAGTGGCCATGGCCTCCCAGAAACTCCATGTGAGGAGCTAGAGAAGAGGATTGAAGGGAAGCTCAAGGAGTTTGAGGCACTGGCAGCGGCAGGGCAGCAGCTGGTGTCTGAGGAGCACTACCTGAGTGCAACGGTAAGGATAAGGAACTGGGGGAGCCACCTTTAAGTGCCCTGAAATCCTCCAGGATTTCACTGGAGAGAGAGGTCTGGGTGCAGAGCCCCTGTGAGTGATACAGGGCCAGCCATGCATCTCAAACTGGTCAGGGAAGGAAGGGATTTCACCCAACAATGGATGTTGAGACCTGAGGTGATGCCACTGGCCCTATCCCACTCCCCAGAATCCCCTGAACTGCTCCACAGAGAGGTGTCCTGGTAGGGCCAGTGTTTCTGGACCAGGGATCCTTGCAAGCTGCCCAGCATCTCTTCTCCTTTCAGATAAAGGAGCGCTTGGATGAGCTGCAGAGCATGCTGGGCTGGGTGCTGGTTCGCTGGCGAGCACAGAGGTGTCAGCGGGACCCAGGGAGCAAGCAGGAGGTCAGATGGGACCCGGAGAGCCCCTCAGGCACATCCCCTACTGGCCAGGTGAGTAGCCAACTACACTGGGACCAGCCTCTAGTCTGAGGGTAGCAGAGGCACTGGACGGAGTGGGTGGTACAGAGGTAGGGGAGGGATGTGCCCTGGTATTCGCTGAGGTATGGACAAGGCAAAGGGAAGATTGTCCTGAGAAAGTGCCTGTCACCTGCAGCCCTTCCTCCACATGCTCTCTTTTGTCTCACTCCCCAGGAGCAGCATGCCTCATGTGCTCAGCCCCAGCTGGAGAGCATCTGCAGCCCAGTGGGGTTCATGCCCTGCTCCCCCCCCAAGCTCCTGCAGGTGTCAGAGCCACGGGTGCCATCAGGAATGGTCATCTCCCCACCAGCATCACCCCTCTCAGATGCTCCACTGGGAACAGAGCAGAGCTGGGTGGAACCCAGCAGCTCAACACCCTGTGGTGTGGAACCCCCCGAGGAGGCTGTTGTCTGGGATCCTGCTGAGACCTCCACACTGATGCTTCCACCACGGGGCCCCAGTGGGCTGGGGGGGACAGTCAACCTCATCTTCAGCATTGGCAAGAAGAGCGAGAAGAAGAAGGTGCAGCCGATGGCCAGTGGCGAGTGGCCAGGGGAGGAGGCGCTGCGGATGGTACGTGAGGGACAGTAGGTAGCTTCAGCAGCACCACCCAGTTCCAGTCCCAGGGTCAGCCACCACCACAGAGCAGCTCCCACACAACCTTGGGGGGCTTTAAGGGCTGCAGGGTTGCCTCTGTGCTGGGACCCCCCCCGGTCACTGCCAACCAAGCTGTTGGAGCTGTGTTAGCATTAGGAGAGGAAACTTTGGCTATGCTGACGCTGAGCAATGCCCAAGGGCTGAGGACCAGCTTTTGCCACCTTCTTTTCGCCTGCACTCTCCTGCTGTGGCTCCTTGCCCACTCTGTCTTCAACTCTGTCTCTCTCTCTTCCCCTGCTCAGCTCCCTGCCACTAAACCCTCAGGCTGTAAATCCTTTTGGAAGCGTTGCCAGGGGCTTTTAGGAAACAGTTGGGGTAGTTTAAAGCGAAAGAGAAAGCCACCTCGCCTGCTGGTGGAAGAGGTAATGTCCCGGGGGGAGGCTGCATGCTGGGCAGAGTGGCTGCATGGCATGAACCTACCTGCCACCGATCCACCTGGCCATACCACCATACCCTGTTTGTGGTGGTCTCCTGGGAGAGGGGAGTCCTTCCTAGTGCCATGGGGTCCAGAGTGTGGGTGCTGGGGCATGTGAGGAGGGGGCTTATATGGGGCTGTTTGGCCCTCCAGGTAAGTGGTTTGGGTGGCCATGAGAGGTGAACCACTGCTGAGGGGCAGCAGCAGTTCGAGTGAAGGGGGAAGAGCTGGATGGAGCCATGTGAGGGTGCATGTGTTGGGGGGGGGGCATGCTCAGGGGTGCATGGCTTGTAACCCCAGTTCTTGGGGCTCAGCATTTTTCTGGGGCTTCTATCCAGTTATTCTCCAGGCCTGGCATAAATTGCTGTATGCAAGGAAACCTGAGGGCAGCCGTGGCCAGGTTCCCTGTGGGGCAGCCCAAGGGAGAGGGCAGTGTGCCAGAGAGGCTGGAGTACCTCGAGGCAGGGTGAGGGGCTGCCAGGATGTATGGGGAGTAACGGGCCCTCTCAGGCCTAAGGAGTACAGGGAGATGCTTCTCTGGCTCCTGAGGGCGAAGCCCTTTGCTTTCATCCTTGTGGCCCTAGAAACCCAGAAGTGCTGTGGCTGGGCTGGAGAGGGTGTCTGTGGGGAAGGAGCTGTGCCCTTGCAAGTGGTCTGCTGCCTGGGGGCATGCCGGGGTGGCAGGGACAGGCAGCAATGACTGCTGCTTAGAGGACAGTGGTGCTTGATGGAGAGCTGCAAGGCACAGGCAGCCCTGGCTGCTCCACATCTGGAGGACTCCATCACATGCAGGGTTTCCCCTGCCTCTTCTCTGCCTGCAATGAAGTGGGCGCAGCCCACAGAGAGCTGAGGTGAAGCCATGCTGCTCCTAGCTCTGCATATGCCACTGATGAGAATTTTCAGCTGCCTGTCCTCCCTGGCTCCAGCTCCCCTGTTTGCCCCACTGCAGCATGGAGAGAGGGTGGACAGTGTGGGACGATGGAGGCTCCGGCCATGGGAGTCACCCTTCTCCTGCTCTGTGTCTCCAGGTGCAGGTGGAGGCCAGGAAAACCTCTGACGTGAAGCGGTCACCCGCTGCCGCCTGCCTCCCTTTGGCACCCAGCATCGGGACACCGTCTGCCTCCCACACTCTGCCCAAGGCCGGGGGCAGCTCCCTCTTCAACAGCCTGCAGCGGCGAGAGCGGGCACGGGCCGAGCAGGCCCAGCTGCTGACCCTGCAGGGCATCATGGGCGCCAGCTCCCTGCAGCCTGCGCCTGAGGAGCACCATGGTCCCAGCAACACATGGCCTCAGAAGTGTGGCCGGAGAAAGGGGGGGCCAGGGACAGCCACCACTGCTGCCGGACCCCAACTTGGGGAGCTGTTGCTCTATGTCAGGAACCCCCTGGTGCGAGACATTGATGCCGAGTGTGGGACAGCTACCAGGGACCCCTGCCAACCTGACCCAAAAACGACATGCCCCCACCTGTCCCTAGGCTCCGTGTTTAGCCTGGAGCTGCCCCGGGACGTGGCAGTCCTGGGGTGCCACCAAGGGGCCACGGCACTGCGTGAGGAGGTGGAGGGGCAGGAGCAGAGGCAGGGCAGGAGGGTGAGGCCATGGGAGCCCACAGACACATGTGGGGCCAGATGGCAGGGGGAGGTAGATGTAGGTGAGCACGGTCCCCAGGTGCCCAGCAAGGGGCTGGGGATGTCCCCCAAGCGTGATGGAGGAACGTGGCTTGAGGAAGTGAGCTTCAACCCCAGCTACAGCCACCAAAGGGCACACCATGCTGGGGAGGAGCGCTGGAGCCCACAGCATCCCGGCAATGACAGTGAAAACCTCCTGGACTTCAGGCCAAGCCAGCCATGCCGTGTTGGCATGCTGCATGAGCGGGTCAGCAGGGAGGGGAACAAGCTGGCCACCCTGGGTGGCAGTCCCAGTGCCGCCAGCAGGGCCAGGCATAACAAAGCCACTTGGCTGGAGCTCAGGCCATCCCCCATCGGCATCCCAGGCAGGGCAGGAGCCGCCCAAGGCACTGCCAGCACCGAGCAGCCATCTGGTAGCAGCCAGCCTGGGGAGTCCCCAACTTCCCCTGCTGCCTCCACCCAGCTTTCTGTCTTTGAGTGGGCATTGGGGTCTCTGCAGCCCCCCAGCCCTGTGCCAGCCACTGGGGAGGTTTGCCACCCTGCCCATGGGCAGTTTGAGGAAGAGGAGGAGGAGCTGCAGGCCATCTGGGATGGGGCAAGCAAGCAGCAGGCACCTAGCCCACCAGCAGGCAGCCATGCCTGCTGCCAGCCAGAGAGCGGGACAGGCAGCCTGGCCAGCCCAAACACCACCTCCGGCAGGCCCCTCATCCTCTCAGCAGCAAACAACGTGCTGGTGGCCAAGTTCACCCTTCCCACCGCTGCCCGGCTCCTTCACAGCCCCACAGGAGAGAAGAGCCCTGGTGTGGGGCACAGTGGTGGTGGCAGCCCCAGCAAGCACGGTGTGTCCCCCAGCACAGAGGAGCTAGTGTCTGCAGCCCCCTTTGACAGTCCTGGTACCTGGGATCAGAGGAGGCATGGAGAAGAGGAGAGAGAGGGTGGCAAGGTGAGAGCTGCAGGCTGGGGGCTTTCCCTCGGGGTCAGGCAGGGGGTCAGGGGAAACCCCGGGCAACAACTGAGGTACCCACTCCAGCAAACATGACCTGCGTTTGGGGACTCCCTGACTCAGGTGGTCCCTTTTCTCCAGCTGGGGGGGTGGAGAACTAGGTGCTGAATTTGGGGTTCCCTGCAGCACAGCATCCCTCTACCAGCCCTCAGCCTATAGTAAGGCAGTACTTAACCCCAAAAGCCTACAAACAGCCCAGGCCAGAAAATTGCTTCTGTTGTCCCATTCCCATCTTGGCATCACCCACTGGGGATGAGTCAGATGGACCTTGTGCACCCGTGGGTTGAGCTGGCACTGCTCGCCCCAGAGCTGCTTCAATCACCCCCTTTCCCTTACAGGTCCCTCCCAGTAAAACGGAGTTTCAGATGATGGAGGGGACACTGGAAAGGAAGCACGTGTTGCAGACAGGAGGGAGGAAGGTACGGGCATGGCTTTGGAACTCCTTTGGAACTGGGGTTCTGGGATGGGGCAGGGGGAGGATCTGCATTTTGGTGTTGGAATGAAGCCAGGGATGCTCCTGGCGCTACCATGGGGGTGCTGCTGGCTGTGCTGGGAGAGCAGAGCCCAGCGGGGCTGAGGAGCATTTTGAGTGGCAGGGGACCACCTGTCTTCTCCCAAACCTGTTGTCATCACAGCTATCCTCTGCTTGTGTCCCACAGGCCAACTGCCGGGCCTGGGGCCTCTTCCACGCCGTACTGATGAGGCAGACGCTGTGCTTCTACCAGGACCGCAAGGACAGCCTCAAGGTGCACTGGGGGAGAGCCAGGGGACATGGGAGGGGGCTAGCAGCAGCAGTGGGGGCAGGTTGTCATCACCCCTGCAGCTGAGGAAGGCAGATCCTGCCAACCCTACTGTTGCTCTTGCTATTTTCTGTGCTGCAGAGCTCTGTGGTGGCCCTTCCCCTGAACCTCTCCGGGGCAGTCTGCACCCCAGACACTGAGTACACCAAGAAGACCAACTGCTTCAGGCTTCAGTGAGTCACCCCAATCCAGGGCAGCTGGGATCTTATGGCCACAGCCCTCCCTAATGTGTTCCTGCTGGGGCAAACATGCACCAACACCCCCAGGCAGGGCCACCTCCATCTACTACTTAAATGAGGATTTCCTTCTTTCTTTCTCTCCCACTTCCCTTCTTTCCCGGGCTGGTGGGGGCTGTGGTATGGGCATTCTGCCATATGTCTTGTTGCTGATTTGTTCTCCCCCCTGCAGGCTGAGGGATGGCTCCGAGTACCTCCTGAGGGCCCCCTCCCAGCTCCTCATGAACGAATGGGTGTCCAAGCTGCAGCAAAACTCAGGTGAGTAGCCCTTACTGGTGGAGCAGGGACCCAGCTATATGTGGTTGCCATAGGTGTGCAGCCCCCACAGAGCCCTCTGATGCACAGTGGGTGTCAGAAGAAAAGCAGCAGGGTGTTGTCTTTGATTTATGCATCCTCCTAACCTGCCTTGGGAATGTCAGTTCTCTGCCAGGCAGGATTTGGAGACTTTGTTTTCACACCACATACACAGTTATAAATCAGGAATAGCACAACTGACGTCAGTGCAGCTTCAGCAGCAAAAACTCAGTGTCAGGAAAATGATAATTGTGCCTTGGTCTTCCTCCATCTCCTCTGCAAGGCCTGGAAATCCCTCACCTGCCCTCCAAGCAAGGAGATCTGTAATACTGAGGTCTTCCCACTTGCTGAACCCTTACCCAAGGGGGCTCAGGCTTTGCCATCAAATCCTAGGCTGGCTGGCAGGACCAAGAGCAGGGGCTACAGCACAAGGGTGGAGGGGCCAGCCATACAGCATAGGCACCTGGAGCTGGACCTGGCTCTGTGGGATGGTCTTGTGTGCTGCAAGCATCCAGTGGGATATTTCCTGTGCCCCCAGGTTTCCCCGAAGTGGATTACTTCCAGGCGGCGACACAGCGTGTCGAAGGCACTGGCAGTACTGGGGGGTGAGTAGCCAGGAGCCGGCCAGCCAGATCTTGTCATTACAACTCCCTTCCTGGTGTGTGTTGCTCCAGCAGGCCATCAGTAGTCTGGTTTGCTAAATCTCTGCCACTTTGCAGTTTCATCAAGGTCCCCAGCCCTGGAAGTTCCCACCTCCAGGGACATCATCAGGTCACAACTGCCAAGAGTCAGGAGATCGTGGTGCTACCCCGCTCGAACACCCGGCTGCGGTGGCCTCTGGGCAGTCAGGATGGCCCAGATGATGGAGCTGCAGCAGCAGCAGGTGACTTTCCTGCCTGGCTGGACACCATCTCTCCCCAACCCAGAGAGGTGCAAGGGAGCTGACTGGGAGAATCTGGCTGTTGCTCGGTGTTTGAATCCTGTGGGATCTGGGCCGGGAGTCACAGGGCCCTTTGCCCAGGAATGGGAGTGGGGGAAGGACCAACTACTTCCCTGGGATATACTGAGATAACCACCCGTTTTTCCCTATCCTCTTTGGGGATAACACGGGTGTCCTGTGGTGTCCTTGCCTTATGACATGTCTCTGTTCTGCTTCAGAGGATGTCCGTGGTTCTGGGCACAGGGAGCATCAGTGGTCTCCCAGGGGGTCCCCCGGGCTGTGGGACAACAGCTGCCAAGAAGATGACTACGGATTGGTGGCCAACAAGAGGAGGTCCTACTCCTTCACCTCAGGTACAGCCCTGGTGTCACTGTCACTGCCGGGAGGTGGCACCACTGTCCCTATCCCCACAGACACCTGAGGACAGGTGCAGTGCTGCTCCAGCACCCACCCTGTCCTGCGTCCCTAAGCCCTGGGCTACAGCCCCCCACTCAGGGAGGGCTCTGGGGGGCTGGCAGCACCCAGCAGTATCCCGACCCAACCCGACTGCTTGCTCTTGCAGCTACCTACCAGAAGATCACCCCCGTGGCCGTGCCCAAGGAGCCGGTGGAGGCTGGGAGCAGCTACTCAGTCACACTGTACATCGGGGAGCAAGCGGCAGCCGTGCCACGGGCACGCTGCCACTCCTTCGTGGCCCGGCCAGGGACCCCACGGGACACACTAGGGGAGAAGACCCCCGCCCCCCTTCGCCCCAAGAACAAATCCGTCTTCAAGAAGTTCTTTGGGAAGAAGGAATGAGACCCAACTGAGGGGGTAGAAAAGCCCCAGCCTGCCCCCTTTATCCTCTTCTCTGGTGCCATCCTAGCCCAGTCTCTGCTCCCACACCAGCTCACCACTCACCACCTCCCCGGGAGAGAGAGGCTGTAGCAAGTGGCTCCGCTCCAGCCGGCCCCGGGGCTGCACTGTGCCCCTGCCACCACCGTCCCTGGCCTCAGCCCGGTGCTGGGCACCCCTCCTGCTCCCCCAGCCAGGTGCTCGCCCTGGCTTCCTCCGGCTCCCCAGGCACCTCGACACACAGCACAAGGAGGGGGTGGGGAGGATGGTTGTTTTTATTAAAAAACAAACAGACGCTTAATCTGGGAGCTTCTTCCTCCAGCAGCATCTGCGGGTGCAGGGGGAGAGGGGCTCTGCTAAGAGACCTTCCTGCTTGGGGGAAGCCCTCCAGCAGGTTTCATTCCTGCTTGGGGAGAAGCCGGAACCATCTGGTGCCTTTTACAAGGATGCTTTGTCCCATGGCTCCTCTGTGCCTGCACCCAGCCCTGCTAATCCCATGGGGCACCACTTAGGCCCCTTTTCCCTACGGCCCGCAGGGCAAATCCTGCACCACAGCCCTGCCATGCCTGCTCTTCCTCTCTCCCAGGATGGCCAGCAGCCTGGGTCATGGCAGGTGGATGCTGTGTGCCATGGAGGGGGCCAGGGTGCTGTGGCTGAACCCCCAGGGCTTCCTGCATCCTAGATATTTTGCAATAACTTTACCGGGCTACACTGGCTTCAGCTGCCCTGGTTCCTGCCTATACCGGGAAGGGGAAAGAGCAGCTGGCCCAGGCTGTCCCCAAGCATGTATCAGCCCTGGGGGAAGAAGGGGAAGTTTCTGGGGTCATGGGTAGCAGGGCCTCTCCCCAGCAGGCTGCAAGGCTCGGCCATGCACACCCCTCGCCTCCTCATCTGCACTGTGGGGCTTAAAATAGAAGTGCTGGCTGCAGCCCAGCTCTGCAGCAAGTGCTGGGAAAGAAGAAACGTGGGTACAGGGCTGTTCCTGCCACCTCTTCGTCCCCCTCACAGTGTCCTCAGGGCTGGGGTCTGGCAGTGAGGTGGAGGTGGGCATGCCAATGACACCTGCAGAGGAGCCTTCTCTGTGTTCCTAATGAGGGGATGGGAGGAAGTGCTGGTGAGGGGTACTGCCATCTGGGTGGGGCGGGGGGGGGGGCACTTTTTTATGTTCTCCCTGTGCCTCCCCACCCTCTGCTTGGCTCCATCCCTCTTGGCTCTGGCACCTGTTTTCCTCCAGCACTGAAGTCCAGCTGCCTGTGCTGCCTTAATGGGAAGAGNCGGGAGCCGTGCTCAGCCGGCCCTAGCCAGCGCCAGGGCTCCGACACCCGCTCCGGCTGCAGAGCCCGTGGAGCGGCAGAGCCTCTGCACCCTGGTCCCACTGCCGCAGGAACTCCCGACTCTGCTTGGCACCAGGCAGCCAGGAGGCTGCAGGCAGCACCAGCTGGCACCAGGAGAGCTGAGCCCTCCAGGTAAGGGCAGGGTGCAGGCAAGGGGTGTGTGTCGGGTGGGTGTGTGTGTGAGAGGAGCAAGTGCTGTCCCTGCTGTGCCTTGTTGCCCTGGGGTACTGGGGTGGGGATCTTGCTCTGAGCCCCTCCACCGAACCAAGGACTTGCCCCCCCATTTTGGCTGCACCAAGGTCACCCTGCAGCTGGGGGCCTGTGCTGAGGTCCAGGAGCCATCACCCACCCCCAGCCTGGGGGTTACTGATAGAGGTCTGGGAACCTAACCAGGACCTGGGGCTTTCAGGTCCCATGGCTGCAAGGAGGATTCCAAGCCTGGCCTCGCTGGAAGGGAAATGGAAAGGGGGAGCAACAGCAGTGGGGCTGGCTGCTGGTATCCTGCCCTCTTTGCCTGGGCAAACTCACAGCATGGCAATGCGCCCCATCATGGGGCAGGATTCCCCAGAAAGGTGCAGGGACACCAGATGTGAGAAAAGCTGGAACAGGGAGCATCCCTGTGCTGGGACTGCAGCAGTGGGGTGACCCAGCAGCATCCCTCTCACAGATGCGAGTGCTGCAGCTGGTGGACTGGGAGCAGAGTGGGGTGTGAGGCAGGGTTAAGCAGGGGTGGGAACAACAGCAGTGGCAGAGCTGGCGCTGGGCTGGGGCTGAGGGCTGTCCTGCACCCGTCTGTGCTGTGTCCTTGACGTGGCAGGCAGCGCGCTAGGACCTGGTGAGCCCCAGGCAAGCATTGCTGGCAGACCTCTGCCCAAACGGTGTGGGATCCTGTCTTTCCAGCCGGCAGCACCACGGGAAGAGGAGCCAGCCAGCTCCAGGAAAAAAACATGTAAGCAAGCACAGCCCTGTCGTGGGCAACCCCAGGCCAGGCAGGAGCTCCCTGTACTGTGTCCCACTGGCTGGAAGGCTGGGGACTGCCGCTCTAGGCTGTAAACAGGGCATGGGGTTAAGGGCTGGTGTCGGTGACCACGGGAGTGGGTTGGTGCTGGAGCAGAGTGGGGACCCCAGCAGCGGTGATGGCTGCACTCCAGGAAAGCCCTGGCACCCGTCCCTTGGCAGTGCAGGGCAGCTGGGGTTGGGGTGCTGGGGGGTGACAGGCTGTCTGATGGGTGCTTTGATCCCAGCGTGCTCACCACTGCATTCCTGCCTGTACTAGGTGCTGTTGCTTTCCCCTCCCTGAGCAGGACTCCCCAGGGGGTTGGGTAGGGAATCTGTTCCAGGAGATACAGCAGGCACCAAGACAGCGCCACGGGGCAGCAAACACCTACCCACACGCACCCCCTAGCACCAGCCAACTGGGTACAGTTGTTGGTTAACCTGTCTATGGGGATGTCACCCCAGGATTAGCATGGCCACCCTCTGCCAGCCCCTGTCACCTTCTTGTGTCAATCCTGGCTTAGCCTGAGCACCGGCTGCCTCCCTGCCCCACCAGACCCATATGGTCCTGTATGGCCCTGCAGGTGCCTGCGCTGCAAGCGATTCCACCAGGGAGCCCTCCCTATTCCTGGATGTCCTGAGGCTGTGCCACCCCTTGCCTCCCTGCTGGGGTTTCTTCTGCAGCCCCATCTGGCTTTCGCAGGCCCTTTGTCCCCATAGCTGGGCACTCTCCCATGACCCTTTCTATTTGTAGGCTGACCGCTGGGAGCCAGGAGCCCGCCCTCTGCCCTTGCACCATTCCCCATTCAGCTCCTTCCTCCCCAGGCACCATTCCCCCAGCTGCCCTCGGCGTGATTTGGCCCAGTGCAGAGGTCCCAGCTGCCCCTGGGACCTGAAGTTCAGCCCAAGGCTTGTTTGCAGGAGCTTGACCTGGAGTGCGGGGGACAGAGAGACGAAGGTACAGGCAGTGCAGGGTCCACCGGGTGGCCTTTGCCCCCACGTCTCTGGTGCCTCCCAAGGTCAGGGCACTGTTTTACCACCCCGGTAAAGGTCCCACACAAAAGGCAAGAAAAGAGGGCCCTGACCACTTGCTCCTATCCCTCCCATGCCCTGGTGCTGCCTCAGGGAGGGAGCCAGGTCTGTAGGGGCTCTGATGGATGGGGAAAGGTAAGGAGTGAGGGAAGCTGGCATGGCTGAGTGGCAGGAGACAGTGAAATTCATCAGTCCTGGTCCTGGTCCCCAGGCCTTGTAAAAATGTTGATGGAGGATGCAGTGGAGGCCACGTGCCACTGCTGGCTTGTTTGCACTGTGCCAGCTGTCTCCTACACAGACATGTAAGCTCCTGCTCCCTGCCAAGAGCAGCTGGAGCATCCCTGAAGGCAAGTTGGGTGGCACTGGGAGCAGTGGGACAGGGGATGCGTGCAGCAGCAGCACAGCAGCCTGACCAGGGCAGCCTTGTCCTGAGTGGCCGGCAGCAACAAGCTGCTCTGGGGCTTACTGGAAAGCCAGGCTTTTTTGGAGATCTTTTTCTTCTCAAGAAGCTTGGCTTTTTGCAGGGATCCCAGCACCTCCATGGCTGGGCTGGTAACAACACTGCTGGGCACTGTGCAGCAGCTCAGCCCTCCTGCGAAGCTTCCCAGTGCTGCCATCCCAGGACACAGCACTAGCAAAAGCCTAGACTTTTCCACCAGCTTGGACCCACTGGTGATGGCAGCTCCTGCGGTGAGAGTGGAGAAGGCAGGGAGTGAGTGATGCCTGCAGGTTCTTCTCAGAAAGGGGGTGTCTTCATGAGAACCACTGCTGTCAGGGCTGCCTTTCCCCTTCTGGCTGGCCAGGAAGGAGATTTACTGGGTCTGGGTCGCAGTGTTAGCAGAGCAGGCTGCGTTTCCCCGGATACTGTCTGTGAGTCCTAATCAGCTGAGGATGGATGTGTTGGGCCAGTCTCAGGCCATGAGCCCCTGGGAAGGAAGCGCCAGGAGCCCCAGCCTTGTCCCTGTGGCACTTGGCAGAGGCACAAGGATGCTCCTGGCTGCCTTGTAGCCCAGGGTGGAAGAGAGAAGGCGGCAAGCTGCCTCCTGAGAAGGGAGCTATGCTGAGGAGATATGCCTCATGCTTGTCCCTGTCCCATCCCATTCCATCCCTGCAACACTCAGGGCTCATAGGGGACCAGCCAGGACCTCTTACTCTGTGGTCTACATTTGAGCTGCAAGAACAGCCCCAGGGGACAGGTATCACATTCAGGGTGACTGTCACTGCCTTGTGTCACCATGTGATCCATCCTGGGTGACAGCAGGACCCTGAAATCTGCTTCCTAGCACCATCCCTGCCCTACTGCATGATACGTTACCTATAGGCAAACACTGCCCTGCTCCTTTTCACCGCCTTCAATCCAAGAGCTGGAGCTTCTGCACTTGGGCTTTCCCTGCTTACCCCCAAAGACTTCCTGATCCTAATTCATCCCCAACCCGCTCTGCCTCACAGCCGTGGGTTAGCACAGTACACACGCCAAGCCCTCCGAATTGCTGCCCACGCTTTAGGGTGCCTGGTCCCACTTTGGGCAGCTCCCAAAGTGTCGGTGATGGCCCCATCTCTCTGCTCCAGCCGGCTGACTCCTCATCCTCGTGGCAGGCTCGGGGATGACTGGGAGCCTAGAGTTCAGGGCTTTGCTTGCCTCTCCCTAGCCCCCTGCCTGGGGATGGTGGCTGAGGATGTTTCCCGGCTCAGAAAGGCCAGATCATCTCCCACCAGCCCTCAGCTCCTGGCTTTTGGTGCACGCCAACGCTGCGCTCCCCTTCTGCTTTCTCACCCCCCGGCCTCCGCATGCCGCGCAGCCACTTAAGCCTATAAGCCCTTCCCCGTGGGCTCCCCGTGCTCCCCGGTCACGGGAGGGGGCCCACAGCGGCCGGCTGGCAGCCCACCCGGGG